>MU123811.1:28943-103366 GCA_014904935.1 Melanogaster broomeanus | reverse complement strand
CAAGTTGGAGAAAGCGAGTTAAGCGGTTGGTAGGGGTAAAACATGCATCGCAACTCCGATACAAAGCGTGCAGGTATTGAGGATGAAGATTCCAAGGACCAAGGCTGAAAGAATACAACCCCTCGGGGGGACTTTTTTTTGGATTGCAGACACTGATCGTCTGGTTACACCCTCATTGTACTTTTCTTTCTACGTAACCTTTTTCTCAAATCAAACATACGGTTCCCATTTTTGGTATTTCGGCAACGGAATCAAAAATCGGTGGGAATCGACTATCCATCAACCCGCCATCATGATCAGTACGTAGTAGGACTAGCAAGTCTACCATTTCGATTGAACTTCCGGACTCGAGTGAAGACTCAAGACGCGCTATGCATGAATACCACTATAGTATCGGTCATAATTTAGAGCGATCGATAAAAGACTGTTACAAAACGGCGACAAACTTGAAGCGCTTAAGCTGTGTCCTCAAGGGCCCCACCCGATGGAGGCCGTGACAGCTTGGACGCCCAAGTTGATTCATTCAACCTCGACTGATGGAAACACGTGCAAAGTTACGATATGTTTAACAAGTCCCGAGAGCGACCATTGCCACGAATATATCATAACCTGATGCAGTTGGCAGTGTATATCTTCCAGCGCTTTTCACCCTCCCCCACACCCCCTTCCCATACGTCTACCGAGGATGGTGTGTCAGTGGTGTTTCGGCCCCCTCTTCTTAGCCGCAGCTGCGCTGGCGGATTATTACGTCGACAATGCAAATACATCAGTGATCTATTCTATGGCGCCGAGTAGTTCAGGAGTAGCCTGGCAGACATTTTCAACGACCACCCAGTCCCTCAACCTACAGATATCAAACTCGACGGGCAACTACACCATCCCTATTGATGCATCAAAATGTTATGACAATAACTAGTACGTTCTTACAGTATCATTCCTCCCTCATCCCTAACAATCTGACCGACAGTGCTCGTAAGCCCTCGTCGTATGCATTAAGCTCCCGGTGTGAACGATTTTCTTACAGTCGGCGTTTGTGGAACGGGCGAAAACTGCTTCGTGCAGTTTCCCTTTGTAGGCAGGTCCCTTCTAATCAGTTCATTGTTACTGCTCGATAACCGGAATGCAACATGCAGGATCTGGAATTACGATGTACGTCCTGAGTGCGGGATTCTCAGGCATCACGGCCAGCTTTTCGGTCGATGGCTCCACAGCGATCCCGAACTCGGTCGACGCACCCCCTGCTCCTACCTACCAGACACCAAATGTATCCATGTTTCAAGTTCAAGGTCTCGTCTCTGGCAACCATACCATGGTCATGACTGTGCTGGACTGGAATGGATCAGCCAGTTCCATGAAGTTTGATTATGCGTTGGTGAACGAAACATTCGTGGCAGCACCAACAACCACGTCTGCTGCTGCCTCAACGTCGCAGACTCCGTCAGCATCTCAAACTCCCACTCAGTCTGCAACAGGAAGCGCCTCGCCTTCCTCCAAGTTCGTATCCTTTGGGACGATACCAAACCACTGACTGATACGGCTTTCTTCTAGAATTGATATCGGGGCCGTCGTCGGTGGAGTCTTGGCGGGAGTCGCTTTCATTGCGCTCGCTGTGCTCGGCATCCTCTACTATCGCAAAAGAAAGGCTGCACGCGACGCAACCTACTCCTCAAACCCTTTCATGTCCGAGCACTTAAACAGACCCCCTCCACAAGCAGCATACGGAACAGACGGAGGAGGGTACTTTGCTCCAATGCCAGTGGCAGACCATTCTATCCCACCACTTACCCGTTCTGCGATTCTTCGCGAAGCACTCGCTACCGGTAACCATGCGTCATCATCGGACCCACTGCCAAGTTCCCAGTCCACTATGTCTGGGATGAGCTCGAACCCTCTCCAGCCTCTCCGGCGCCAGCCTTCCCTCGGGTTCAGCACCGACAATCGAGGCTCGACGAGTTATCTCGACGTTTCTTCGCCTGATACGTCTTCGATGGCGCCACATCGCCTTACAGCGGAGCAATTCGAGACGATAGACCGACTTCGTGCGGACGGCGTCCCGGCTGAGACCATCGCACGTGTGATAGAGGGCTTTTGCCTCCCGGTCGGGGCTGAAGTCGGGGGATGTGAACAGCGTCAATGGACTGCGGCGTAATGACAGTATTTTCAGCGCTGCGCCACCTCCCAGTTATCAGACCAGGTATAATTAGTGTGGATCTTTGACTCTTGGTATTTATTGGGAGCTGCTGTCGAGGTGGTCCGATTCATCGATTCTGGTGCATATTTACGGTAGTGAATAGTAGTGGGGATACCTATGTTAGTCTGTCGGTCGTTATAGATAGATAGGTGGTCTGAGCCCGCCAATACCATCCTTTGGTCAACGTAGTCTGGTAAATTGACATGCATATGTAAGTTAATCGGTTTGAGCACACCCGAGTAGAGGCAGACAATACAGAACAAAACATGCAATAATGATAGTATGTACATTGTGCAGCGTACAACACAACGTCCAATCCCCGACAATCGGAAGTAGCATTATCACATCGCTCAGTCACAAGAGCATAACTCGGCGGTGCCATAGTCACTGGTCCTATTCGACGGCGCAAGTAGCAGAGCCCACGGGAATGAATGCACCAACCAAGCAACAGATGGAGTATTTCATCGCCGACGGGCCATCAGCACTCCAACCTGGAACCGACTTGTATCCGTAAGCACAGGCGACAGTAGTCTGTGGTGTGCGTGTCATCGGTGTTGTGCTACATATGTAGTAGTCTGGCCATGCGGAGGAGAGCAGGAGGAGACTAGAGTAGAGTGCGCCACTGCGCCAAGCCTGGCCAGGCACCAAGGGTATTAACTTAGTAACCGAGGGGACAACCCGTGTGAGCGCCGAGCCGATCACCGTGTGCAAAAGATCGTTCAACGGAACGGTGGAGGCAACTGAGATCGATGATCGGTGTGCCACCATCAATGTTTGATGGCATGTAGGTTTCCAACTCGGGACTAACTGAACCATTGAGCAAATTGTAAATTTGTGTAAGATGGTTTTGAGTATCCCGTCAAAAATGCAGAGCGTGCCAGCAAGATAACCATATATACAAAGGAGTGCGGAGAGAAGAACAAAACCCATAATATGCAACGTGAAATATCGTATCATCAATCTACAAGCATCTGGACGTCCAAACACCAAGGGTAGGTACCATCAAGCCTCAACGTTCATATCGCTCAGCCACGAGATCGTAACTGGGAGGTGCTGTCGTCATCGTATTAGTCCGCGCAAGCCTTGTCTCCCTCTCCCATTCCCGAATTCCAGCGTGCCGATCGACCAGCATACGTTCCATCACGCGAGCAATAGCTGCTGCAGGAACGTTGTTGTTATACAAGCTGTTGATGAAGTCCGCCTGCTCATCGGTGAGGGAGGGGGACATATCATGACGAGAGCTTTGCGGCGGTTGTGTAATTTCCGGCGATGATTGTCCTTGGTCAGCATAGGTTGCTGGCTGTGCATCTGATAAACTCCAACCGTCATTCGATAATACGAGTTGCGTCTTGCGGTCCTGTGTACCAGAAGAATGACTGGCACTGGAGGTGAATGGAGTTACTACGTCTGGGCGATCAAGTACCGGACTGGAGAGTTGAGCGGTTGATTCGGCACGGCGATTGGGAATAAAAGACATGGATCCAAGCGATTCCGTGTTAACCACTGAACCGCGAACAACCCCGTGTCGCTATGTAATCGATTCTGGCTCGGCGGAGGATCGTATGAAGCGTAGGGGTCGTATGGTCGCATTCCACCCTCAGAGCTGAGATCGATCATCTCCGAGTTATGTGTTTGCCGCCGGCGCCGCCTCCACAAGAACGCGATGATGCCAGCTGCTATTAAGGCGATCCCGCCGATCACACCACCAACGATGGCGCCTACGTTCGTGCTAAAGGCAGAGCAATGAGAATGTTGCCATCAATTCACATTAACAAACTCACTGTGATTCCGAAGATGCGTTAGATGGCGAAGGTGAGGTTGATGCAGCGGTAGATGTCGCGGATGCCGAAGATGTCGAGGACACCATTGACGTTGTGGTCGGTGGATTTGTGACCAGTGTCTCGTTGACATAGGCATAATCAAACATCATTCCACTATATGATCCAAATAGGTCGTTGATAAGTAGACTCAATGTGTGAGGCCCAGACTTGAGCTGTTGAACGTCGAACATGGATACGTTGACAATTTGATAGGCGGGTGCGGGAGGTGCGTTGAGCACATTCGTCTGTGCGTGTGCTCCATCGACGGTTATGCTGGCGTTGATACCAACAGGACCAGCTTGGTAGACATATATGGCGATCCCGGAGCCTTGAAATAATGGGTAAGCGCGTGGGGGACGTTTGCAAGCAACACGTCTTACCGGTGAAAGGGATGGTGAGGTTACAGACATCGGTACCGTAACATGCTGCGTCTGCTTTGGGCGTTAATGCACGAAAATTGAACAACCACGAGAACGCTCACATCGACTGAAACTCAGAAGTGAGCGACTCGAGCTACTACGAGGTTAGAAGAAGTGCTTACTAGGTATGATTATAACAGACGAATGGATCAATGGTTTGATACGTATTATTTGGTAGCAACAACTGGAGTGTTTCACCGCCAGCAGCAAAAGGACCCCAAGCGGCCTTGGGTCCGGAAGAATAGGTAAGTGTGGTGTTCGTGTCGTCGATATTGTAGTCTGCCCATGTGGAGGAGATGAGGGTGGACAGGAAGAGGAGAGAACTCTTCCGATGGCTAGGGATCATAATAAGTATTCACGTGAGATCAGCGAAATGGATGTGAATTTTGAGGGTATCAGCAAAGGAAGGGTAGGAGAAAAAACAGAGCTCAAATCGCGACAGAAGCCGGGAGCTGGTGTGTAAAGGTGGTGTTTGATTCAGCGAACGGGAGGCCAAGGAATCATCGCGTGCGAGAGGCATCCAACAAATTGCTCGGTAAGATGCGCCAGACAAAATATATAATACTGGATCATTTTGGGATCATTGATGGTAACGGTCCCCGGACGCAGTTGCAGCGAACTGGCATACTACTGGCATGGGTCGGAAGAACCGTGACAGCACTAACCAGACACATGACCGCTTGAGCAGCGGAAGCAATTCAAGTCGATGATCGCTTGTATGCTCGTTATGGGCTTGGCATTCGCACGCTCCACAGTCTGGCACAGCAACCCTTGAACTTGAACCCACTGATGGCGGGTGTCGAAAACATCACGCGCGTGCCTGCATATGCTAGTACTTTTTCTCCTCATCCACAGCTTCATCTGTTGCTAGTCATCGTTTGCTTCACTTTCGGTTTTAATACTTACTCGTAGAATAATCTCATCACCCGCCAATGACGCTGGGGTTCTCCCGAGGCGGATATCTCCCCATAAGCACGTCCCCAGAATTGCGCTTCCAATCTCGATCGCAGTGGCCCATGCTACGACTCGTTCGCAATGGTCCCGCATCATTTGCCCTCCTCGCAGTCGCAGTCGCAACAGGCTTCCTAGGTGGCTTCATCCTCTCAAGTTCTGGCCACCAGCCAGACCTTTGCCCTCTACCATTTGACATCCTCGATCCCATTCCCAACTCTCATGACCCCACAACCTCACATCCCCCAATACCCCCTCAACCTTCCCACTCCTCCGACTCGTCACTGATTGATAATGAAGACCTAGACCTTGAGGCACTGCGGTCCATCGTAGCGGGATCCCGAGGCTACTATGCGCGCGAATATAGCATGGCCCTAGGATGGAATAATGTCAGTTACGTCCAATTCCAAACATATTTTCCTTAGCGCTCATTTATGTCCAGATGCGATACATCATCGAGACCTGTCTTTACCACGGTTCACTACTCAACCGCACTGTTATACTACCCTCATTTGTATATGCTCGTGCATGTGAATACGACAAGTGAGTAGACCAACGTGTCTTTGTACCCCCGCATGCTAACAGCTTTCAAGTGCGGTTTGCGCAGATTACGTGCCCATGGTTAATCGAGGCGACGCTATCCACTCAGACGAGTGGCGAAATCTCCCAGATGAGGAACAGATGGCATGGAGGGTCCCTATATCACTAATGCTCAACATAACCCACCTTCGGCGCTTCCAGCCCGTCATCACCGTGGCCGACTACCTTCGCCTCCACGATCTTCCACCAGACCTCGAGCTCAGCACAGGTCAATGGGACACCCAAAACTACCACCAAAACCCGAATGTATTTGATACCCACGGAACTCCCCCGAGCTTGCACACAATCGAGAACTGGTGGTACGACCCGCAGGGCCTCAACCGCGTCGATGTGATACCAGAGGAGATGAAACAGCGGGGAAATTGGAACTTGGAACTTGGTGACAAGGCAAGAGACGAAAACGGTGGCTGGCCAAGTCCATCAAAGACGGCTGCTTATGTGGCTTTGGAACGAGCCCTCTCTGGGCGACAATATGTGTTGGGATGGGACGATGCCCGACGTATTCTCCTGGATCATGGCATTCGAGGCGTAACATCTGACGAAGGCCTCACCCAGGTCTTGAATGATAATGGCTGGGAAGTCCTGTATACATTTGACGGCGCGTAAGTGATAGCTCTCTTGATGGTTCTCTCGCTGATAAACTGCGATAGCCTCAATATGGACTATGTAAAGCACGTCGTGAATCCGATTAGACAAGTCGCCCCTCGCGACTCTATTCGCGGATATATGGAAGATTACTACCGCTTCACTGAAGATGTTCTTCTCCTCAGAGGTGAAATTCACTACGAGCGAAAACCGGTAGGTTCTACACCTTGGCGCTGTTCGCAAACTATAGCTTTATCATTTCATAGGGAGGCTTGCGATTCACTTCCACGGCTGCGAGAGACACCTTCGCACGGATTGTCTTATTCCAGATACATGCCACAGACCGCGTCAAGGAATTGGCAGCGTCGATGGATCAACGCATGCGAGAACTTGTAGGTGGACGGATGTGGATGGGCTCCCACATGCGTCGTGGAGATTGTGAGTGCCCGTTGCTTCGTTGATTGCCCTCTGTCCTAATTTCTGCGCCGTAGTCATACGGTTAGGGTGGGCTATGCAGATGGAATTCGGTGATCACCTCCAGAGGATAAAGAACCATTTGAACGCAGGCAGGGATGTCATCCGCTCTATAACTGCAGAGTCACTGGCCACCTACGCCATCCCTGACGCTGCAGTCAACCACGAGCTCATGGAACTCAAGCCGCCAAACGAGGGTGACCTGTAAGTTTCTCCATCAGGGCGGCCCCTCTTGTTCCTTCTCACCACACCCCCAGGATCTACATCGCCACCGATGAGCGAGACCCTGGTAACCTCGCTTACCTCCGCGAACAAGGTGTCGTGCGAGCTCCGGACCTCATCACCCTGGAAGATCGCAGACGTTTTGGTTGGGCTTTACTACTGACGGACGTTCTTGGTCTTGTTGAACAGGACTTCCTATCACGAGGAGCTTTCTTCTACGCACACGCCCTCAGCTCCCTCGGAGGAGGTGTCGTCAACCTCCGCGCTGTTAACGGTGCTGATCCTCGCACTGCAGTGATTGATTGATTGATTGCTTGAGCATGCTGTCATTTTAGGATACCCAAATTCATTCACTCGTTGGCAATATGTATCATCTTGACTGCATCATGGAGACACTGCTGACAGTAATTGAACATTCAGTTTTCTTATCTCGCTTTGTCGATGGATGTTCTAATGACGCATCCGACGCTCACGCTTTTCCACTCACCACCTTCGGGATGAAATCGATTATCGGGCGCACGGATCCGCCAGTCATTTGAGGATCGGGGCCTAAGTTACTCGATGAAATATCTTACCGTTGTCCGAGTTTGTAGTCCCCTGTTACACCCATGCTGTCACAAACCCTCGTAATGCTTCCAAAGGGTAGGTTAGAACAAATGGTCGTAATGCTTCTTAATAGAACAGAGACACTCCTACTCTGCGGAGCTGCATTATGATTTAATCACGGGTCTGTACTAATTCTGTGGTTCCATCAGAACTCACACGGACAGCAACTGGTGGGATAAGTCAATTCCGCCATGCTGGCGCTTGATAAAGAGCCCGCAGCATCGGTCAGAGCTCTCGAGATCTCATCACTTGCAATTGACCTTTCCGTGTCTCATTTACCATGCCACTGCTTTCGCTCACCACGAACGTAAAGGTATGTTTTGCTATCCACATATCTTAACAGACACTGGCTTGATTCTAAAATTCCTCGCTGCAACACAGTTTGCATCGGAGGACGCTACCAAGGCGTTCGTGTCCGATTTCTCAAAGGTACTAGTACTAGCATCGCAAAGCCACACTCGTCGCATCATTCACACAGTGACGACGAGCGTAGTTCGCTGCAACAGTCATCGGCAAAGATGAGGCGTTTTTCAGCGTCAACTTCAGCTACAACCCGTATCTGACATTTGCGGGGACGTTTGACCCTGCGATCATGCTCAGCGTCGTCAGTTATGCATGACTACATACTCCCCTTTTTTTTTGACGGCGCTAACCATGTTTGGTATGTTCGACAGACAAGTCTGTTCAATACCAATGCCGCCAACGCGCAGTTGTGGTCCAAGGCATTCGCGGATTACTTCCAGGAGAAGTTAGGCGTGCCGTCTGAGCGAGGTTACATGTAAGTGTGGCTCTCCGAATGGCTATTGGTTACTGTTTGTAAGGTCGATCGTTCTGAACTCTGTTGTCAGAGCTTTCTTGGACCCCGGCCCAGAGTTCATCGGGTAAGACACCAGAACTTCCGTGAAAGCACGCATTTTTCACGAATTTTTTGTCTTTAGCGCGAGGGGAACTACAGTCGCGGCTTTGCGCGCGCCGGGATCCAACTTGTGAAGACAGTGTTGGTTCAGTAATCTGAAGGAAGTATTGATAACGCCCCGTGGAGTCACACTGGAAATATTTTCAGCATTTGTACTTTTACAGTATAAGTAGCACTTCTGCTGTTACTGCAATTACCGAAGCGACAATCGTCTGTACTACCAGTGTGCTCTCCTGATCGCTGCCGCCGGCCTTGATCTGTTTGATTTCTAGCCACTTGTCTGACTCACTGTCCTCGACCAAATCCGATACCCACTGGCAGGATCCACGACATTGTCCCACATCTCAACCAACGTCTAATCTTCCTGACGTTAAGCAAACGGCAGTGGAAAGCCAGGTGCGCCAGAGTCGGTCTGTCCACGCAGAGGGCACAGACACAGGTGAGCGCTTGAGCTTTAGCAAGGCTTTGGCGGATAGGCTTGCTCTGATTGACTGGCAAGCAATGCGGAGGCCAGTTTGAGAGAGGAAGTCCAGTACGTCCAGCCTTGGCCCCAAGAACCTACGCCGAAGAGGCGATAATGCTTCTGATTCGTGTAGTTCCTGGACATTTGGCAACAATGGACTATCGTCTGGTGGACTTGTGATAGCCTGACGAAGCTTTTGTCAAATGTCCAAATCTTGACGATTGCCACAAGTCCCTTGGCAGGCCTTTGATAACTTGAAGCAGCTCCAGAGATCTAGCTTGAACCACAGGACGTCGAGTGAGGGCCGCTAACAGCACGACAAGCTTGCGCAAGGTTGAACACAGCGGTGCGTGCGTCGATGACGGCGATTGGAGTCCTGGACTCCTGGTGTTTGAGCTTAGACGGTGACCACCTCGCCAACCATCCTGTAGATTAAGGCAACGATCTCCGGTATTGACAGGCATTTATGTACATGGGAGATTTTGCACGAAAGCATTGGATGGAATATCGATCTTGACTGCGTCGATCATGGAGACCGTGCACTGCTGACAGTAATTGAACATTCAGTTTTCTCGCCTCGCTTTGTCGATGGATGTTTTAAAGACGCATCCAGATGCCCACGGTGTTCCGGTCACCACTCCAAGATGAAATCGACTATTTGGCGCATGGATCCACGAGTCGTACTGTAGCAGTTGCTAGTACCACAGTGACAGGATATCCTCGATAGAACCGCATGGCGGCTCAACTGAGTCAAACAACACACCACATCATTGTCCCAGGTCAGACAACGCTCCTATTTACTCAGCTGGGCTCCTGCATTATTTACTGGTTCCATCAGGACTCGCAGGGACAGCAGCCAGTGGGATAAGATCCCTGCCACGCTAGCGCTTGATAAAGAGCCTGCAGCATCACCCAGATCTCATCACTTGCAATTGACCTTGTCCGTGTCATGCCTGTTATGATCTCATCCCAACCATGTGACGACACGGGGTATAGACATCATAGCCCCTAGTCGTATATAAACCTGGCTCGTCCGATGGTCATAGTAGTTTTTCCCTCTGCATTATCGCACTCAAGTTAACATTTGTAGGCAATCTATTATCATCGATTTCTACTCATTCCGGGAGCGCCACGTCGTCAGGAAGGATATTCTAACAATGCCACTGCTTTCACTCACCACGAACGTGAAGGTATGTTTTGCCATCCACATATCTTGACGGACACTGTCTCGATACTAAAATTAACAAAACAGTTAGCATCGGAGGACGCTACCAAGGCGTTCGTGACCGATTTTTCAAAGGTACTAGCATCGCAAAGCCATTCCCGTAGCGTCATTCACACAGTGACGATGAGTGTAGTTCGCTGCCACGGTCATCGGCAAAGATGAGGCGTTTTTCAGCGTCAACTTCAGCTACAACCCGTATCTGACTTTTGCTGGGACATTTGATCCTGCAATCATGCTCAGCGTCGTCAGTATGCATGACTACTCCCTTTTGATAGTGCTAACCAGTTTGGTATGTTCGACAGACAAATCTGTTCAATACCAATGCCATCAACTCGCGGCTATGGTCCAAGGCATTCGCGGGTTACTTCGAGCAGAAACTAGGTGTGCCGTCTGACCGAGGTTACATGTAAGTGTGACTCTCCGAATGGTTATTGTTGCTGTTTGAAGGTCGGTTCTGAACTTTGTTGTCAGAGCCTTCTTGGATCCCGGTCCAGAGTTCATTGGGTAAGACACCAGACTTCCGTGAACCTACACATTTTCCGAACTTTGTCTTTAGCACGAGGGGAACTACATTCGAGGCTTTACGTGCATCCAAGTGAAGATGGTATTAGTCAATAATCTGAAGTATTGAGGACGCCCCGTGGAGTGCCCTCAGGACTGGACAGCTTTTAACAATTGTACTATTAAGTAGCACTTATACTGTTACTGCAATTACTAAGGCGACAATCGTCTGTACTATCGACAAGCTCTACTGATCGCGTCGATGAGAAACACAGAAATTGAACTGAAAGTCCTCGCAAATGGTGGCACAACAGTAATGGTTCAAAACGCACTGATAGTGATGAGGAAGCGAGGGTTGACGGTGTCCAAAGAGGTCAGATTCAAGCCATGTGAGTCTGCGCATCCAGTGACCCAGGAACTGAAGCCACGGCGAGCGAATTGGTTTCGGAGAAACAGATTCGGGGTCCAGGGGAATTGCCTGAAATTAGAGGTATGCCAGAGTCGGTCTGTCCACGCAATGGGCGCAGACATAGGTGAGCTTTGGCAAGGCTTTGGCGAATAGCCTTACTCTGATTGACTGGCAGGTAATGAAGAGGTCAGTTTTGGGAGAGAACGTCTACTAGCACGTCCACTAGCATGTCCACACTTGGCCCTAAGAACCCACGCAGAAGAGGTGATAATGCTTCTGATCCGTGTAGTTCCCGGACTCGGAGATTTGGAAACAACGGAGTCGACCGTCATCTAGTGTACTTGTGATAGCCAGACGAAGCCTTTGTCCAGTGTGAAATCTTGATGAGTACCACAAGTCCCTTGGCAGGCATTTGATAACTGGCTCCAGAAATCTCAGCTTGAACCGCAGGACGTCAGGTAAGGGCCCGCTAACAGCATGACAAGCCTGCGCAAGGTTGAACACGGCGGTGCGTGCGTCGATGACGGCGATTGGAGTCCTGGTGTTTGAGCTTAGACTGGTGACCAAATTCGAGCTCACCTTCCACTAAAATCAGGTCGGCAGCCGTACTGCAGATTAAGGAGCGACCTCCGGTATTGATAGGCATTTATGTACATGGGAGATTTGCACGAAAGCACTGGATGGGACGAGGAAGAGATTTCAATTGATGAACATATAACTTGAAGTCAGCTCCAATGTCCCAGTGAGGTATTTGAACGAAGACACTCTGGGAAGCTTGAACCATAAAAATGCTTATTATAACGGAAATTTCTCGCGATGGATCATCTCCCAGTGGGGGCTTCCGCCTTCCTGCGTAACAGATTCCGTCTCGGTCGTTTGTCGTCGGTTAACTACAGTAGGTATCAGCCGATTCCCACCGACAATAGTTGCGGAGACAAGGAACAGAACGTACGTATCCCTTGACGAATCAGCCCACTACGAATGAGACGTGAATGCGGCCATCCCGTTACATGACCATATGGTCATCTCCTCTGCTCTGGTCTTGGCGGTTCAATTGAGCCATGCTTGTTTCCACCAGAGCCTTCATATCCTGGGTACTTGTAATTGCGCCGCTGGACTCTACTAAAGCACCAATAGCTGTATCTCCGGCTCCTTGGTTCTGCTGCTTGACCTTGGCTAATACCTGTTTGGTTGCCCAGTCGAAATACCCCGTCTTGCTCGTCTCCCATGGCCTTTTTCCCGGATCGGCCAAAGGCAATTGTGTTAACGTCGCGGTGGACTCTGGCGTGAGCGGAGGGAGAGATGATATGGCAGAGAACATCAGTTTGAGCTGGTCGGGGATGTGACCAAGGTCTCGTAACTGTGGCGACTGAAGGAATGACAATTGGGTCTGTTGTTGTTCGCTCCTTCGAGCTTTAGCTGCAGACAACTTGGTAGATCGTGTCAACAGGCGTTTCAAGCGTCGTTGCTGTAAGCACACCACAGAATAGGGTAAACAAACAGTCGAGCGAGGGTCACTTAATGGACTTACTGCATCAATTTTTTTGCGCAACTCGTCGATTTCTGACATGAGCTCCGTTTCTCTCTCAGGTGGGTAGGTCAGGTCAGTTCCTTCCTGGTGGGGCACAATGATGGGCAAGTCGGCGGGGATGGCGAAGATATTGCGTAGGGACCAAGTTTCGAAGAAGTCAAAAGCAATGTCGGTATGATACTCTAGGAGCGTCTGAAACGCGACCAACCCTTGCTCGACTTCCTGGGTACTGTCCCAGTCTTCCTGGAGCCTCTGTTCGCGATCTGTTGCCCAGCGGAACAAGAACTCCTCGAGACCATCGACGGCATTCGTGATGGCTTCATTCGCGAAATTGATGATATCGTCGAGGAGAAGCTGAGGAGAGAATTCGAGTATTTCGGGAAGTAAGACTGAAGGTACCGTTGGTCCCTGTGCGCTCATTGTGGTCCACGTTCAACTCGCGTTGTGTCCAACAAATACCAGTACACAACGCGTCTTCACCAGTGTGGCATCAGCCGCTCTCGCTGGCATTCTCATCAATCGGCAGTTCTACAAAGCAAACAGAGTTACTGGTGGCTGCTTGTCTCTGGTAGTATTCCTATCTGAGTCTGTAACACGCAGCTCCGGAACGACTTAATCCGAGTCTGACTCTCTACAACTTCTACCATGGCTACCACTGACTGGACAGCCGACTCCAACGAAGCGCTGGTACTTTCTTTAGGTTAGTGGCGAGAAATAAGCTAAAAAATCACTCATCCGACGCGCTGGGAAATTACAGTGCGTGCACAAGAGGATAAGCAAGTACTTGGAGACAATGGGTCCTATGAAGAATTTCATCCATCCTTCACGTATCCCGTGAGAGCACCTTAAGCAGTCGCTGAGGACAGTCACATAACCATGGTTAAACAGATATATGGAGAGGATGAAAAGATATATGGCTACCAGGATTTGGTGATTGATGTACGACTACCCCCCTCGAATGTTCCTCAAACAAGGTTAACATAGCTTGCGCAGCTCCGTTTTGCGTCCGGATCCCTAGCGCAGTTTCTCTCAGTTCGCTACGCAGAAAAGCTCGTAGCATCATCAACTGTAGATGACGTAGAAGGCATTCTCAAGCAATATATACCGCCAGGTACGTATTCCTGAACGAATTCCATTACGATAGGTCAATTTACCCTGTCTAGGATATGAAACTGACGAGGAGGCATTCCTTACATGTGTCGAGACCGACGCAACATCGTTTATCCCCATCGGACGGCGCATTCATTCATATACACGTCCTGCATCAGGTTCGTCCACGCTGGGTGACATAGAGTATGAGGTATATCATGTAAGTCCAACCTACATACGATTGCTTTAGACCTGTGATCGAGTGTTATAGGCCACCTTCGACGACCCTGGGTTCAAGGAATATCACAGGAGGATGCAGATATTTATACTGCTATATATCGAGGCTGGTTCATACATCAACGAGGAGGAAGACGGGTGGGAATTCGTTATGCTGTTAGTTGTTTCCTACTCTTGTTCCTCTCGTTCACCAAGTTCATGGAGGTCTTTATAGGTTCGAGAAGCGAAAACGCAAGAATGAAACAGCGATTTACCATTTCATGGGCTACTCGTCACTATACAACTTCTACTGTTTCCCCGAAAATGTCCGGATGAGACTGAGGTGAGTTAATATACTTGTCTGGCCCGCCGCCGATCCGATCAACCTTGCACACCCAAAGTCAATTTGTCACCCTCCCACCGTACCAAAGGCGAGGACATGGATGTGAGTTGTTGTTCGTTGATTTGCGGAACTCCTGCTTGATGTGGACTGACACTTACCCTCGTAGCTGAACTCTACAAAGCGATCTACCACTACATCATGACGCATCCTGCCATCTCCGAATTGTCTGTGGAAGATCCAGCTGAGGCCTTTGAGGATCTTAGGGACCGCAACGACCTTCAAATGCTTCTTGCCAATGAACAATTCATGAAGGAAGGCTTTGGAACTGGAGGTGTTACGGCTTCACATGGAGGTGGCCGTGTCCAAAAGGCTAAGTCGCATATACGGTCTACGCCTATGGGCGTCTCAGGAGGTATGAAGCGTCCAGGGAAGATGGGTCCACCTGTGGACAAAGCATGGTTTGAAAAGTGGCGAAAAGATCTCAAACTTGCTAGCGTAGGAAAAAAGTTCTTTTTTCCTCCAGTCGTCTTACTAAATGCACCCACAGCGACAATTCCACCGACTTGTGGAGATGCTCATCATGCTGCACCTTGACCCGGCCGACGCCCGGAGTGCAAGGGCATTCCGACTACAGGTCAAAGAAAGGATCTACAGATTAAACTTCGTAAGTGATGACTGTGCCCGCTCTGCTGCATGACATGGCTTAGAGGCCGGCCTGTTTTTCAGGAAATTCTAGCTCAGCTGGAGAAGGAGGAACGGTTGGAGAAGTTGGAAGAGACTTTCCAGAGTGTGCAAGAGGACTATACGAGGCTGTTAGCCATGGTGCGATGAGAGTCAATATGTGGAATTTTCTCCTCTTCAGACAGGGAATATACAAATCCCTACGCGTGTTGATTTTTGACATGTTACTTATGAAGATATCCTACCGTGTATCAACAGAATGAGTATCACCTAGTGGTTTCAGAACTGAAATAATGTTACAATAAACAAAACACGGGAAAGCATGGGAACAGTGGTGATAGCTACATGAAAATCGAAGCCTCCAGAGTATTGACCTAGTAGAGTATGTAAGGTAATCATGAAAAGTGAAAGATTCCAACCGTGTTTCCAAAACCGGCCACACCTATCAACTGGCACACCCGGAATGATGTAACCCGCGTGAATGGCAAGCGCGGATAGTCATTATTGGCCGAGCCGCCCGCCTCCAGCGACGAAGGAGAGGGGGGAGGACGACGGTCGTTGGACAACAAAGTGGATATCGCGGAAGCTCGCATCGTCGATGTGGGAAGCTCGTAGGACCAGCACTCCCATCGCTCTAAAGCGGCTTCCGTCAAGCCTCGGGAAGGCGGCGTCGAGGCTGGATATGGTGGAGCAGGAGTTCTATTTCTGCCTTGCGGACGGGATATGCGTCGCACCCCGACTACCCTCCCCCCTACGATATCCCATCCACCCCGCTCGCAAGTCGCTTCTCCAACTTTGACCACTGTGACGTTCGTCCAGATCGAAGAACGATCTAAAGGACCAAGAGGATGTCCACCATCGTACTCGTCCGTCATCGGAAAGACCGACAATGTTTCCGAAGGGCGACGAAGGGATTCTTTCTCTGGAACCCTCCGAGATAGTATTCCGTGTCCAGAAACAGGGAAGGATGGAGTGGCAGGCGCAGACGAATTGCTCGCCGCGGAGGATCTCCTAGCGGAAGGTGGTCCCGAAGTGCACACCATACTACTGCTTGATAAGCGCCGTTCTGAACCTGAGCCAAGTGCAGCATTCGTCCGAGGAATATTTCCTGGACATGAGCAATGCCTCGCCTGAAAAGAGACATATGCTCGATACAAGATGACCGCATGACCAACTGAAACCGCCACTAGGAAGCTGTCGATGGGAAGTTCGCCGCAAAAGCGACAGTTCTCTAAATGAATGGCTGATAGTCGTAGCTGATCAACCACTCCATGCGGCTCATCCATGATCAGCAGGCATTCGGAGGATGCAGCATCCCATAGTGAGATCACTCCGGCCGCTGAGGCTACACCAACGATGATGCGGTTGCTGTCATTTAACTTGACCCGACAGGCATCGACCTTTGCGACGTGATCGCAGGGATTACCTGCCCGTAAAGTACAATATATGTACGGCATGTCTTGAGTTCTGCAGATTTCCATAATCTCTAAAGAACCGTCATCGTGAGAGAATGCGACGAGCAAGCAGTCCGCCGACCGCACCGATAGGAAGTGGTTTTGAATGACAGGGGTTGGGGAAATGGGTTCGATGAAATACGAAGAGGGTCGCAGGCCAACATTCCATTGTATTACACTCCCGTTTCCGTAAAGTGCGATGATTGCAGGGGCCTCCGGTAAGGCAGGGGGAGTGCATGGTCGCGAATCTGGTCGACCTTTCTGTTTCAGAAAGGTCGGACATGGAGGAGCAAAGTGAAGCTCCTTAATTCCCGAAACATTGCCCAAAAGGATCAATGGTTCATAGAACATGACGTTCCTCACGTTGAGGAAGCAAAGATTGACAACTCCCGAAGTAGTTCCAAATGCGAGGAACTTGCTGCTGTCGTCTACCGCAAGTGCGGATACGGTTACTTGGGCTGAGGAGGAGGGTCGTCTGTGTGGTAGGAGTGGGCTGGTGTTGATAATTATCGGGTCTTTGTCCTCTAGGCGCCAGAAGCTCAGTTCGTTCTGCAAACTCACTGCTGCGAAAGCGCGTCCATTTTTGCTCACTGCCAGTAGTTCTACGTCCGTAGCGAACCCACGAGGAAATGTCGAGAACGAGACACGGTCACCCAGAGAGTTGTCTGCTTGGGTTGACGGTGTGTCTCCACTCGCTCGATTGCGCTGAGCCTCCAAGAGCTCAGCATCCTTCAGCAGGTAGAGTAATAACCCGTAAAGTGGGAGAAGCGTCAGTGCCATGGGAATTGGGAGAATCTTGAGGAGCCAAATCAGCATATCGAACATCGGTGTTGAAGACCGAAGGGTTCGTTTAGAACTTTGACCGGCTACAACATCTGGTCGGAAAGCGGCAATGGTAGGAACCTCAATTCGGAGGTGAACTAGAGGATCTTCGTCGGGATTGAGCACCTTCCATAGTCGCCGTGTAAGGTCCTGCGTTTGGTTGAATTGCGGCTTACTTAGACGCGGGAGGGACGCGGGAGGGAAGGCTACAGCAATGTCGACATCACCACGCACGCTTGGGCGAGTCACGGTGTAAAGAGTAGCAGTGATCGCCAAAAGCTGCCCGATATATGAGCATTAGTTCCTTTTCAGACATTAGTCGACAGGACTTACAAGCAAAAGACTAATGTTTTTCGTAGCTCGACCCTTAAGCATGACCTTCACACGGTACATGATGCGATGCTGCCAGGAATCAGAGGTTGATGGAGCAAAGTCCCGCTGCGGACCTGCTGTCGCAGGGGTTAAGCTCGGGTTTTGCCTGATAAGTTCGTTCAACTAGGCGGAAAGCTCAGAACATGGAAAACAGGTGATTATACAAGGGACTCGCCTCCAATCTCTGAATATCAATTGAGAGTACAGCCAAGAAAAATGTATGCGCCAGGAACCAATGGGCCACTAGCACTACCACTGCAAATGTGCAGAACTGACTAATTGCACCAGCAGAGCATCGTGCAATTATGCCTAGAACGCAATTGTAGGATACGACCTTCATGGTATTTGATAATCCAGCTCGACTCAGGCCCTCGGCTATCCTTTCTTTGACAGGAAGAGTGACTGATGTCCTAGTCACCGCATCGACCTGTGAAAAGAAAGATGAGAAAAGGGATTAGATGCGAACCTGATAGAATACCAGATTGAACATATTTTCTGCTCCCACAAAGATTATGACGATAGGTAATAGACTCCTGTCATGCCATGAGATCACAACAGGGATGGAAAGACAGAGAACATACCACGGCACCATGGTGACCTTGAAGCGCATCAGGGCACAGACGCTGAGACTCGTGATGGTACTAGCAACAATCTCGAACATAGCTGTGAAGGTTAACCCTATTCTCGTGTGGACACCATGCATGCGCTTCATAGACCAGCTGACGTATGCAAAAAATATTCCGTATGCAAGATAAACAAATGAGGATATGGATGACGAGAAACCTTTCTTCTTGGTCATACTGTGGTTGTACTTGCAGATGTCAACGTCTACCTTCTGATGGAATGGTGAAAAATATTGACTCACCTCGAGGGCTATGAGCGTTGGCTCCATGGTCTCGCAAAAGATATCCACACTCTCTTGGGTCAAGTTGGTTAAAGTATGGAGCCAGGTGTCATGACCAGCACTACTTGAGCAATCAGACTCGGGAAACACGAATGTCAGCACGAGAAACTTTGCAGCGTCGACATTCGTAATGTTTCTATCGAGAGTACGTCCCGCGAGGACCATTTGAGGCGTAATGGGAATTCCACCCATAGAGACGCCGTGATAAGTCTTGAGAGTGTTCGATATGTTGGGGTCGGACCGAAGGGTTGCTTCATCATGATTCCAGAATGCGAGGGGACTGAGGATGAAACAATCGTTCGAACTTCCTTGAAGACAGCGGATGTCCTGGGACCGGATGAGCTCTAATATTCGGTGCTCGAGTTGCAATGCTAACAACAAGGTCTGAGTGGTGAGAGCACCGGCAACATCGGCTGTGTTGCTGCGGATTAAGATGCGTTCCACCCGAAGGGTGCGGTCAAAACCACAACGTGCCCGTGTAACGTCGTCATGGCGTATTTGAAGGTCATCCTGCCCCTGCCAGAAGTTCTGGAGGTCGCGGAGGGCGTCACTACCGAAAGCGACGTAGTCGGCAAGGAAAGAGTAGTCGAGGACATTTGACGTTGATACAAGACGTGAATACGATGGTGTTGAGGAATATAAGGCAAGTGCAGGGTACGACAGAGATGTGATGACAACCGCGGAAACAAGGATAAGGCGGATCTGGTGAGTTGCACAGTGACTGGATATGCCACCTATGTTAGAGAACAGGACGCGCGGGTCTAAGTTACTACGCACATTCCGAAAGAGCGTAATGAGGTATCGGCCAATGTGCGAATTCGTTGGAAGGTGATGGCCCCAAACGAGAACAGGCCCGTAGTTTGTCGTGCCATGCGCATATGGGTTGGTAGTTGTTTAAGTCTAAGACACGGAGAGCATAATCCAGATTCCCTGCGGGTCTTGACCGTGTTGTACACTGCAGTCTGACAGTTAAGCTGTTGAAAGTGTTGACAGATTAAATAGCTGAATAGTGGTCCGTAGGATATAGAGTAGTGAGAGTAGCTTTTGGCGCCCCTTAGACTGGTTTCAGTCTTCAGTCACGCGGAGTTCGAATTCGAACGCGAACGTTGTCGAGGCTCCTCAGTTTGAATCCCATTGTCAAAAAATATCGACACGTCGTGCATGCATTTGGTCGCAATACAGGTACTCCATAGCTAAGACAGAAAATATGATATATGAACCCATGGTATATCGCTGTCCTCATCTTCTGGATAGCGTTCATTGTTCACCCCTCATGATATACATCCATCTCCAGATTCCTCGCCATACCAGCTCACGCGGTGACACAGCTATATAGTCATCATCGTGACGCCTTTGAAAGCTGTAGCAATCCGTGGAACCGCGCACGATAGCTATCGGCATATAGGAGAATGACAAGACCATTGACGAAGTCCCTATACACCCAGATCACGTCAGCACTGCAAACATGGCAAGGCATGCACGACTACAAACCAGCTTCGCACTAGGGAGCGGATGGGATAGTCAAGGACCTTGGGAATGGTAGTCTGTATGAAGGATGGCCAACGGTCAGTGACGATAGCCTTAGGATTTGTCAGCGCGCGAAGGCCATCTGGGCCGCCTGTATAATGTGGTCAGAAATCATTCA
The DNA here is from genome assembly GCA_014904935.1 of Melanogaster broomeanus. Taxonomy (NCBI): domain Eukaryota; kingdom Fungi; phylum Basidiomycota; class Agaricomycetes; order Boletales; family Melanogastraceae; genus Melanogaster; species Melanogaster broomeanus. The sequence continues at coordinate 82,927 of MU123811.1, read as the reverse complement.
CAAGAATCCGATGGACTTGCCGAATCGTCCGTATCCGCTGGATTTCGTCCCACCGAATGGAAGATCTTGGCTGCAACGAAAAGTCTGTTAGAATGTGTTCGGAACTATGTCTCTCTGACCTACTTCAACTATGGTGTATCAGTCAGCATAAGTGCACTACCACGACGACTGATCCACACTCACGTAAAACACTCCGAAGTCGTTGATAGACACCATACCACACTCCAGTTCTCGAGCAACTTCCAAGCACAAGTCCTGGTGTGGACCGAAGACGCTTGCTCCAAGACCATATCTAGTACCGTTGGCAATCTTGATTGCTTCCTCGATGTCATCGTAGCGAATAAGCAGAGCGATAGGTGCAAACACTGACTTGCTTGTTAGCCACCAGAAAAGAACAAGCACAAACGAACTCACATTCGGTCTGCGCGATTCTCGCCTTCGGATCTACATCGCCGAGAACTGTAGCCGTGAAATATGCGTTCCCAGCAGAGGAAGGGTGCAGGTATTTCTTGCCACCGACGTCCATTCGAGCACCGGCTTCGTGAGCTTCGAAAATGAGTTCCTCGAGAACCTCAAAGCGATCATTCGAAATCATGCATCCACAATCAACAGTGTTGATGAACCCTTCTCTCGAGGGTGCCAGAACAGAACCGACGCGCAGTTTTTTAACTCGTTCCGTCAGAATCTCGTAAAGTTCGTCGTACTGCTCGGAGTGTACAATCAAGCGCTCAATACCAATGCAGTTCTGGCCAGCATTTTGGCTGATGAACAAAATCAGGAGAATGAATTGACAACTGCTGTGCGTACTCACAAAATTCCGCGCATCCAGACGCTTGCCCATTTCTCAAGGTCCGTGTCAGGAAGAATGATGGCTGGGTCTTTGCCGCCTAATTCCAGAGTAACAGGTGTGAGGTGTTCTGTTGCAGCGATAGCCACCTGTAGTGGCCGTGAGCGATTGCAAGACATCCCTCTAAACCATTCTACCTTGCGTCCCACTTCTTCTGAGCCAATGAACGTGATATGTTTGATCAACGGTGACCTTGTTAGCACCTCTGCGTGTTCCGGCCAGCAGCAAACCGTCTAAACACGGTACTCAGAAACAGTCAGTGAAAATGTGTCACTGACTTACCTGAACTATCTGGTAGTCATGACCACAGACTTCAAGAGCCTTGTGGATTGCGCCAACGAACCAGTCGGTAGACCATACGACGTGTTCGGAGCATTTCAACACGACGGCGTTTCCAGCAAATATGGCTGCAATGATTGGGGACCAAGCGTTGTGCAGAGCTGTAGATCAGAATATAAGGACCCCTGACTTTCCTAAACCTTTCAACGTGACTCACGATAGTTCCAAGAGACGATTGCACAAACCACGCCCTTGGGTTCGTAAACAACCTGTGATTTCTTGTAGCTCATCATCAAGTTGGAGTATCTCGTCTCAGTTCGTAACGCGCGTTCACCATGGCTGATCAGCCATTCCAATTTCGAGCATGTGGTCAAAATTTCACCAAGAGCTGCGTCGATCACTGCAGAGCACGGAACTCAGTTTCCGCCAGTGGTTCGAGGCAAGTCATGCTTACATGTCTTCCCCGTATCACGGCACGCGACCCTTGCGCATTCTTCCTGGTTTTCGACAAGCCACTTGAGCAGACTCCGCATAACCCTGCGTCGCTGAGCAAAGGTCGTTTCCGCCCACGAAACCTGTGCATTCTTTGCTCGCATTATCTTGCCTTGAATTTCAGGATCGTTGTCTGCTATGACTGTTTTGATGTGCAAGGAATTTGCAGGGTCGTAGCACGTAATGTACTCTCTGCTACGCACGATATGGTGTGGCAGGAGGTCGGGTTCGGTGAGATGTGACCTTAGGTTCGCGTTGCGAATCCCCAAAGACTCCCAGAGCGGGTCTGCAGCCTGAAGGAACTAACGTCAGAAAGACGGTGATGAAACAACATGTTCAACATACTTCAGGTGCATTGTGTCTAAAAGGCACGGCGTTGTTACGTGCTTTTTGGTATCGATCGAAGACTAGCCAGATACCAAAGGCCGAGAATACAGTCAGCAGATATAGGACCTCTAGTACACTGGCTCTCGGGTCGTTGTCAAGCCATAAGTTGAGAGTGCGTAGTGGGTGAAAGATCGCGTAGAAAAATGAGGGCATTGATACCGCTCACTGGCTCACCCCACGGATGAGCAGCTACGAATCAAAGAACTGGTCAACTGACAACAAAACAACAACTTGGGCCAAACTTCGGCGCGTCAAAACTAGTGGTACAAAGGTCACGTGATGGTTAAGTGCATTTTGGCGTGATCCTCTGGTGTTTCTCTACAGGACCCATTGGTTCTCGTCAATGCATTGTTGTTCCTTGCATCTCAAGTCGATTTTGCACCCATTTTATGTGGGTTTGGTCTGTGTATACCCTGACCTTCCTCTCAGATAACGGGCTCGGCCCTATGTCACTTGACAAGTTATATAGATAGTGGATCAGATCAGAACAACAATAGGGTGAGAGGACACGCGAGGTTTATGCTCGGCTCGTAAGTACTGACGCCCACAACAGTCCTAGTATTCCAACACGAATGATGAGGCCTGATGAGGCATTCCTATTTGCTGCATTAAATGTCAATGGTTCAACATACGGGGAGGAAGTGACTTACTTTGTGGTGCGTCGCACACTCAGTGATAATGATCAATCCCCCCCCTCTTGTGTCCGAGATGGGCCCCGCGAATATGGCGTACAAAGTTGCAGCGTTTGACTGTTCCTTCGAAGCAAGGGACCCACAAGCAGGACACGTCCATTTTCCTGTTTAAACCCACCACATCATGCACTTTAAAATGTGTTGCAACATTTTCACAAGAAATTAGTTGGTTGCAAATGTGGCCATCAGCACATAGCCACTGGCAAAGCTGCTGCGGACAGAAGTCGTGATTGGTCGGGGACGGTGAAGTAACTGCTGTTGAATATAAACTTCCTGTGGACTGGTGATTAAAGTACGGAGGTACGTACCTCCAGCATTACCATGATGTTCCACGGTCATGGCCTGATGGAAACCGGTATTTGTTGACTGAACATGAGGAATAGCAAAATCCTGCGATGTACGCTCGGAACAGTGTTTTGGGACGAATATATGGCTCACTCACAGGTGTTAATTGCACCGGGGGTACCCTTTGGGACAGGTAATCATCAGAGACTGCACCTCCAAGCGCATAAGAGCGACTGTCGGTATCTGTAAGCGTGGACTGTACATCACAGCAGGACGAGGCGGACGCACTGGTTCGTTCCACTGTAGTGGCGGACTGGATTTCTGTAATCTTCCATCACAATACGTGAAGGACTAGTACTCAGAGAGGGTTATGGTGAACTTACAGGATGGAAAGAGTTGCGCAACTGCTGCTTTTTTCAATGGATGATCACTCGCACTCCATACCAACACATGTCCTCCGACCGTTTGCAAGGAGTGCGGCTGGAAGGGGACGGTGACTGGCTTGCTATAAGTTAACAGCGGTATCGTCGGCCCACGGAGTGCTTGGAGGGCGGAGGGTTGGCACGCTCGACACGGTCTACCCCTTGGTATGGCAGTTATGCTTGCTAGGTGTATCCATTTAGGGTACAGGAAGTCGACATGGAGTGAAGCCCTCCCATACAATAAGGTCGGGAGAACAAATGCGATTGCCAACAAGACCGAATAAGGGTGAAATTCAGGCAGTCAATTCCGACCGTTTCATTCGAGTTGACGCTGGGAAGGTTGACAGTCTACCGTCCACCCGAGATCTATTGATGCGGTCGGGGGTATTGAAATACCGATCGAGTCCCTGAACTACTAGTAGAACATGAGTTATGACTCACTGTCAACACTCCAAGCACTCCTCTGCATGCTTGGAAGCCCTCCAGCTTAGTGTGACGATGTAGCACCAGTCGAATTCAAGTTTCACACGTTAGGAGTTAACGCCCATCTGAGAAATTAGGACACGACAGATGAGTAAAATAGAACTGAACCTATAAACAACAACACAACCATCAGTTCCGCTGGCATAGGCGATAACTTGATCGGGAGCTGACCACAAAAATCTGCGCAGCAGTAGGGACGCGAGTGGTTGAGGCAACGCATACTAATTATCCGCGCTTCAATCATGGTGTATCCGAATTCGTGGGTACGGGTGTCGAGATGCGGGTGAATGCATCGCGAAGCAGCATCCAGCAACTACTCTGGTCGCGAGATTAATGGGCAACATCACCTGGTCCGCATCGCTGTAATAGAATGCACTGGCAAACGGTCATGTACCAGATGCTGGTCGTGACTCGCAATCAGAGTTTGCCCACGAAAGCTTGCGAGAACTTGTAACCCAGGGTAGTCGTCAGTTGTCGCCATCATTGCGCAACCATAACTTATCGAAACCATTCCTGCAGTTCCTGTCGGTACGTGGGTCCCCACCCGCTGACCGTTGTTCTCGCAAAACAAAGTGAGTGAGTCACGGCACCGTTGCGCTCACTTTACCAAAAGAGATTAATAAGACACTTATCTGATTCTGCCTCGCTGTGTACCTCGGCGAATACTCGTCAGCGGTATCATAACTGTGACTACTTTCCTCGAATTTGCGGGTTTGTGACATGAAAGGTAGTCTCTGCTATTCACGATATGATGTCGCAGGAGTTCGGATTCAGTGAGATGTGGCTTTAGATTCGCGTTGCGAATCCCCAAGGAGTCACAGAGATCCGCAGCCTGAAAGGACTGACGGCAGAAAGACGGTACCGCGATGATGCATGTTTAACATACTTCAGGTGCATTGTGTCTGAACGGCACGGCGTTGTTACGCGCCTTTTGGTATCGATCGAAGACTACCCAGATACTACCAAAGGCTGGGGATTAACTTGAAAGTTCCGAGGTACTTAATACCTCCAGCATTACAATGATTTCCACGACACAATGGGAACAACAATTCGCTGTCTGGATATGGTGTATACGTATACGATCCGTCAGCGCGTCAGCATCAGTGACATCACATATATTGAACAATTCAGAGGAAGTAGGCCGACATGCGACTATCAGTGAAGATACGATAGGTAAGGTCTACAGGACATTGCCATATATATACTGTTGAGCATAGAAAATGAAAACAAGTGTCTATGACACCTGCCAGTGCCAGCCAGCTACAATGCACCAGCTTCTTGCCGCACCAAGTGGATAAAACATAGCACTGCCACGTGATGATTACGGCACCCGAGACGCGTCTGGTGGCACAGAAGCCGCGTGTAGGCAGGGTTCCCGCGACTCGGAAGAGTTCAATATCTAGGCGCGTTGTCTGACTTTTACTCTCACCAACATGACTGCACAATAACGCGCTCAAGGGTTGACATCTACGACCAACACTGGTACCAGCCCACCTCCCCCCAAAAAGAAGTCCCAAAAGCGTGCTGGTGCTAAGAAAAGCAAATGCTCCACTCAGACATTTTGTATCTCATCTGAAGAATATTTATATGATCTGCAGGAAATCTCGATTGAAATCTCATCATCATTGGATCACCCGATCATCTGCTGCATACGCGTTCCTTTCCACTCCACCCATCGCTCGTTAGCTCCTCGTTCACTGCCAGTACAATACGAGTCTGTGAGTTTTATCAGTAGATGCGGCACAACAACGCAAAGTCGACCCACTCAATCATGTACTCCATTTCTGCGATGGTGGAGATGGTGTTCTCGAATATGTCGGGCGAAGGATTTGCGTGTAATCGTATTGCCACATCCATCCCAGGAACATGCCATGCTGACATTCCACTTTTTCTGTTTGACGGCATGGGCTTTGCGGAAATGTTCTGAAACATCACCGCACGATATGATTGTCAAGCATGCTCCAGGATCCCCGGGTTCGCGCCACAAACAAAAATCCGTGGGACATGAAGCATACTTATCATGGGATGCGGTTGAGGGCGGAGATTGTAAGCGGACTGTTTGACACACCTGGGGAACTTGGTCTTGCTCAAGGGTAGCATTGCTGGCAGGGAGCTCATCGCCTAACGCATTGTACAACGAAGAAGATTCACTGCGTTAAAGAATGGGCATCAGCTCAGCGATGACATCGAAGAGAGGCCACATACGGGAGAATACCAAGGACTGGCTGGTGGCCGGGGTGGTATGCACGCATAGCAAGTAACACAGCGAGGAACGGATGACCAGAAAGTCGAATACAATGACTTCATGGACGTGATAATATAGCTGTAGCAGAGCCCTCCAAATGGTGGACTTTGCAGTCCATTGGCGAGGCGCACCACGTCTGGTAACGGAGTGCAGTTGGCAGTGGAGGGTAGGTCACATTGGAGGGGCGCCAGGAGGACAGCCGCGCTCTGAGATATTCCTTGACAATACCATCAGCGGGAGATTAGAAGGCCTGTAAACCCTCCTCCGATGATGGAGCGCAGTTAGTAGTGGAGGGTAGGTCACATTGGTAGGGTAGGTCACATCGGAAAGGCGCCAGGATGACAGCTGCGCTCTAAGACCTTCCTTGAAAATGTTATCACAGAAGTTAGAACTTGGAGGTCAAGAAAGCCCTCCCCGAGGACCGCGCAGTTGACCTTGCTCAGCGAAACTCGATTTTCTTTATACCAGTGCACAAGCAAAGAGATACCTGCAGGCCGAATACAGATCCCGCCCTCTCAGCACGTCCATGTCGTAGTTGCTAGCTGAGATTTGACGGAAGACGATAGCGAAACGCCTTTCCAGGAAGTACCTCCTTCAAATCAGAAGGGGGAAGATTGGGTAAAAACGATCGGATGGAGTCCTCCAACGACCCCGGCTCGGAGGTTTGGCCATGCCGATGCTGCGGCATCTTGATCGCATCACTAGCACCTCGTGTAAGGAGGAATACGACGGAATTCCTACCAGTCATGGAGCGCGGATGTGCGGATTGATGTTATAGTTGCGCTCCAACAAAGTAATATGCCAACTTGTGACACCAGTCAGCAAAGCAGTGTAGCACTCCAGCTATCCAGCTATGGAAGCGAAGCTGAATTGCGTTCCGCAATCGCGACAAGCCCTCCAATTTGTGAATGAATATACTAGAGGGCGCCGCCAATGGCTGCAAACCAGCAATCCACATGGGTCCAGTGAACGTTGATCAACCAAGTACGCCTTCTTGACATTCGCCGTGCACCATACAAAAGAACCACGGGAGGAGCATCTCGCACCAAATGTAGTCGCAAAAATTTTCTTCCCGACTTGCCAAGGGGCAGTGCCACGGCTGCAACGCGATGGAGGGCTTCCAATAAAGGGGAGTACTACCTGGGGTCTCTGTGCACTCCATGTTCTCCGTGGAGGGTTGAATGGACTTATCTTTACGATATCCCGACGCAGCGTGTTAAAATGTAGAGTTGATTATGGCATCCAACTGCATGCAGGCGCAAGGTTTCGCACTCCCTTTTCACAGGCCTCGATGATCCGTGCTCAGAGGTAGCTCCGCCATATTATTCTGTTAGCGTATGCTGAGTGCCTACCTGTAATTACAAGCTCCAGAAACCACACAGCGGAGCGAAGAGTAGAAAGTCCCTGGAACCCGAGCCAGTTAGTGGTCAGCTCCTCCTGGCACAAATAAAAGGCCAGACACGAGTCGATGCATGCCAGTTGGAACCTTACCCGTCCGCAATTCAGCAGGCTTCTGACTCTGCTTCAGTCCGCAAACGCGATCAAGAGGATGGAAAAGTATCCTACCCCACGGGCCATATCCTGAAACTACATGTGGCAGCAAGATCTTCGGCGTCAGTGTAACCCAAGTGCGAAGTTTTCTTCATCATTGAATGAAAATCTGAAATCGGAGAACAAGCGCAGTGATAACATGCCAGGCCATGATAGATCAGTGATATCTTCATGATCGATCTTGATCGATGCCTACCGACCAGCTTTGAAGAGGCGCGCTTCTTGGCCATCCCTTTCTTCCTTGGAGAAGATGTGACTTGCGATGTTCTGAGGATTCAAACTTTCTTCAACACGAAGGTCGATCTCGCAGGACTTCAGGATGACCTATCGGTTTCGATTTCTTCCCCTGCCGGCGAAGAGGAAGGGCTGAACACAACGACAGCCAGTGTCCAGAGCCCAAAATCGGATGCATTTGCCAACCAAGTCCTTGAATGAATTTCTTGGGCGCAAGGGATGACGAAGGTCTAGATTAGATCTTGGTCAATGATCGTCATACCTGACTTGTATATGCTGGAAAGATTAACATGAGCTTATTTCCCGAAGCTTGCAAAGAAGCATCTTCGATAGTATGACCCCTTGCGGGTAATTATCGGACAAGAGTAAGACGGCGCCTTGCTTTCGCGGGAGAACATACTGAATCCGGGTCCCAGGTGTACCGTTGCGCATGTTTGATGTGTACAAGCGCGAATTCGTTTTTTGTGCAGATTGTGTCCCATTGAGGCGAGCCGGACCATCATGTGGACCTCAGCGATTGTGGACCCCCATGGTGAATGTCGAATGTCAGAAGTTTTTGCACGAAAGACGATGGCCCACGAGCGCCTCCTGCCAATGCAATGACTCTGGTGCCATTTCGTCCTTTCAATAGGCAACATATCCGTATCGTCCTTTGGATTCTCCGAACGAAACCTGTCATTGTGGAGCCCTCGCACCTAATCAAAGGGAGTTCAGTACATTTAGACGACAGCGCCACGGTGTTCCTAGGTTTGATAATCGACCTCAAGACGCAGCTCCATTGATCGTGTGGCATGGAGTGAGAGTGAGGAGCGTCCGTTACTCCAACTTCGACGCCTCCGAGTGTCGCGTCGCATCATGTATCCTTGCCACGAACACGACTCGGAACTGACTGTGCTGTGGCGGTCGACCTTCAATTCGCTCGATGATAACCCAGAGCCCATATGTCGATTTCCACATTTGAAGAATGATTCGGAGAAGTTTGGCATTCTTGGTCTGCTATGCATGCTAGTGAGAACCTGTTCTCGGAGCCAGCATGCCATTCAAGTTGCCCAGCATCACTGACAACATCTAGGTCGACAGCCATATAGCCCTCTCTCAATTGAGATTCCAACGCCAAAGATGTTGGGGTGAGGGTTCCGGTTGCCTTCGAGTAGTGAATGTGTCTTGGACCAATCGGGATTCAAGCAGCATTCAAGCTCAAGCTTTACGCCTCATGTTTCGAGTCACACTCACACATGATCACCCATAAAATCCTCCTGAGCCCTTTCGGGCATGTATTAGGAGATATTCTGTAGTTACGCGATTGGGTATAGAGAACAGGGGGAATGGAAACGAAAAAAAAAATGCGATGGTCTGTAAGATGATGCGTCGAGTGTCAGGGTAAAACCGTAAAAGCGGTAGGGCAAACGTAAATTTAAAGCAAAACGAAAGATCGCAAAAACAAAAGTCTTGCAGAGAATCAAACATGAGCAGTGCCTTTTACACGCGAGACTAGCGCGCGTCGGTAGGCACAGGAGTGAGTGTGTATGTCCAACAAGGTCAACCAGAGGCGAAACGAAACGTCGTCATAGCGCCTCCGTATTATTATTACTGCTAACAGAGTCCTTTTTCCAGGCTAAGTCTCTTGAGGGGTTGACTTGTTGACTTGTTCTTCTCATGCGACTTGTCTTGCTTAGAGGGAGAGTCGGACATTGCGGACCTGACTGGTAGGACTTCAGCGATCACAACGTCTTCAGCGTCATCGATAGGAGGGATCAAGTCCACAGCGCCGGATGAGCCCCCACCACCGACAAGCCGAACAGTTTCCAAAGGAACAGCATCTTCTAAGGGTTGTGACGGTGAGGTCGACTGTGCGGGCCTCGACGCTTCCTGAGAAGTTTGTTCTGGCTCGAGTTTTATAGGTGGAGAGAGCGCTATGGCAGGAACAACCTCTAGAGGTGTGGAATCCGCGAGGAGATCAGTGACTTCTTCTACCGCCGGATATGAAGGTGTAGCATCATCGATAAGGGAGATATCGGGAGTGGGAGGCTCCACACCGCGTAGCACTGGTGCCAGCTGTTGCATTGGGAATTTGCCAGTGAGGATCCCCTCATCGGGTCGCATCCCAATGCCGCGACCTGCCTCAAGGTCGACATCAATGGAGGAGCGATTTGAGTCTGGTGGCGAGGGGAGCAGTACGACATCGCTAGCACTTGGCAAATCAACAGGTAGAGGTGCTGGTGGCTTCGTGACGGAGATGGCAGGAACAACGGGACGAGAGATTACGTTGGTCACGTCAGCGAGGGCAGGTTCTTGAGAAAGTTTGTCCCCAAAGACCGGTATGGGCACTACTGCTGCGGACTCGTCGAGGTTCAGGACACTGATACCGCGTTTTGCAGGGGTCTGGGATTGATAGCAGGTTAGCCAGGAGAATCCGAGGTCAAATTCTGATAACTACCTTGCCCTTTTCCACCAGCGACGAAACATCCCGCACCAGCCCAGCCTCACACCATTTTTTTACACTCCTGTCTGCCCATGCTTCTAAAGGACTCCACCCTCTGTACTCGCCGGTTAGCCGTAACCCTCCTGGACCCGCCTCCCCCCCGCCATCTCCTTGCCCCCGCCCATTCCCATCATAGAAGTAGGCCTCGTACCCCAGGTCATCCTCACTCCCCTCACTCTCGATGTTTCCCTGCCCAAGCTCAAAGCACTCCCCACTCTCCAGCTCATCCGCAAAACTCGACAACCACTTTGCCCAACCTCCCGGACCATCCCCGCGCCAAAGGACTACTTTCGTGTCAAATTCCCTACCGAAGACAATTACCTGCCCCACGCTTCCGAGTTCTCCAGGGTTAAGATCCACGCCAATGTAGTTGCCAGCTTTGTCCACAATGAGAGGTATCCACCCTCTTTGTGAGTACTCCTTGCGTACCCAGCCGTCTGGTATTGACTGCATGCGTTCGCGAAGTCTGGAATTAACACCAGTTGCTGGATCGTCATCGACCTCTCTCCAGAACCTCCACTCCTGTAAAACGTCTTCGAGGGGTAGGAGTGATAGCCCAAAGAAGAGACCTTCTGAGCATCCTGCTGACGACTCTGCCTCCTGGCCGTCGACAACCAAGTATGACTCCCGGACTGCCTGTGGGAGAGCGAAGCCGAATTCCATCTCTATCTGAGCCAAGTCTTGAGGGAGGACACCATAACTGAGAGTGTCACCCAGTTCTGGATATTCCCTTGCCAGCCAGAGTTTTAGTCGGCTCCATGTACTGGCTAATGGTGGATACGGTGGTGGCGGAGTCCATGGAATCGGTGTAGGGGTGTGTTATGTAGAGGAAGCAAAGAGGTTGGTCGTGATCGCGAACCGGAACTGAGATACACGCTCAGATATTAAAGACGAAAAACAACTATTGGGAGTGATAACTCACGACGTTGGTACATAACCGTATGAGCTGACAGGAGACTGTGGAGGATAAGTATATGATGGGCTGAGGGGGTTTGCGGTCTGTAAGGTGTCCGGGTTGAAGGCGTCAGGATGCGAGGGTAAGCCTGGAGAGGTAGTTGGGAGGGAGAAGGCTTCGTGGGTGCTTGACATAGCCTGGCCTCTTCTCAGGGATTGTTTGTTGCCACTGGCGAAGAGATTGACAAGCCAGTTCATTGTTGTCGATGGGAAAAGAGAAGGAACGTGGATATGCGTAGGGACGGAATTGTTGTTGTGGACCTGGCTACAATACAAGACTAATACAAGCAAGCAAAGGGCAAACTGCAAGCAACTATTACCCGCCTAGCGCTACGGATTTTGCGCCGGATCCATTACGCCACTGATCAGATTTTCACAACTGAATAGTCCATCACTCATCACTTTAACAAGGCCTGCTACCTAACTTTTTTTATATAGCTGTTGCCACTATTGTCTTGCTAGTGTCACCCAATTGCAAGCGTTTCGAAAATTTCTGAACGGCATCATATGACATATGTGTCGCTGTGCAGTCCACCTCACAACGACACGTGTTCGATTGGGACGTGTCCTGGTATGTGAGCCTCACACTGCCTGATCACGCATAGCCATATAATATACCCTACAGGCTAACGACCCCACTGAACTTGCACCTGCTTCAGCTTTGGAAATAATCAAGTCACAACCTATCTTGACATGGATTTCATCGATATCAACGTATGGCGGGAATTCCATCGAGGTGAATCTTGCCATTGTGCCACATCGAAGACTGCAAGCTCGGTGATGCATCTGGCTCACGGCACGAGCGGCCGGCCGCGCCGGCAGTGTACATTCTTTTGAGGATTTTTGGGCTGCCATCCTTCGTACAGTGTTCCATCGATAACCCTCGTTTTGTCCCGGTTCTTCCTGGGACCGTGAAGTTGGCAATGTCACCGCTCCCAGAGACTTGCATATGCTAGCCTGTCTCGAATGTTAATACAATCAGAATGGTTACGTCAATACTTGCGTCAACATGACCATCCACGAATGATGCTGAAGGAGTCAGCCGAATCTGTAGCAAAGTTTGTCATCATCAATGACGTTTGTAGCACACTCAAGTAAGCATCGTGACTTACCGAAAATTGATGCGCTGGCAACAGTACTGTACTTCTGACAGTTTCCTTTCCAGCATTAGTGATACATTCTGATTGAAAGATCAGATCTATCAGAGCTCGAGAAGTCAAGAGAGTCAAGTTCCGGGAGGTGACCGATGGATTGGCCTTGTCTTCTCGGAGGAATGGCCGCACTCCCAGGATGCCATTCTCACTCCTGCAACCAATTTTGATGCCCGGACGGAGGTATTCCGTAACTAAAGTAGGAATGCTGACGCCAAGGTTCACGTAAACGTACATCCACCATTTCTTGTGCTGTCTTGCAATGGTTGCCTCTGTTCGGTCTTGGGGTCTCTCGTGCCGCTTGCTGATGGGGAAGATGCAGTGGCTGGGATCTCGAGCTGCTCGGGTTCTGTGCATTTGACAATACGATCGACGAAGTTGCCGGGACAATGAACCGACAGAGTACCAACGGGGACGAACTCTTCAGCCTGTGTAGTGTAAAGTCGATTGCCCAAAATACTTGGTATGTTTCCTCACCTACCTCAACAATAGTAAGCTTCGCATTCCTGGCCATGGCATTATTATAGCTATTCGCTACATATCCGAAATGCAGAGGTGTTCCAAAATATTAACACAGGATCTGGAGAAGCTCCAAAAACTTCAACCTCACCTGAACACCCTCCTCTGCCTTCCACGTGTGCACCAACGCGACGTCTCCGGCGATAGCTGGTTCCACGACATACCGTTTCCTATCAAATATTCCAAACTCCTTGTTTCCGTGGATTTTTCACGCTATTCTTAAATCCGCCAGCCTTGAAGCGGTTTGGATAGATGTAGAGGCTCTGGTAGCGGTGAAGAAAGCGGGGACGCCCGCGGCATGAGCTCTCATGCGCTCGACGAGGATACCCTGAGGGACCAGCTCTAGTGACATATTGCCATCTAGATACATTGCTCTAGATATCCGTTTCCGAGCAAGTGCCAGTGGCCATTTAGATAGGTACAAGAACTGAGAACTTACTCTCGGAGGTCTGAAATGACCGCTTTATCCAGTCGACCAGATTCGAGCATTTTACCTGTAAAATGTTTACCGAGCGTAACAACAGTCATGGAATGCAACCTACCGAGACTACCATCGCCTGAACCTGCGTTGTTAGAGACGGCTGTAGGTCCTGTGACGTCCTTTCTCTCCGAAAGAGCAGTGATCAGCGTTTCTGCCGCAGGGTTCGATCAATCCACGTCGACCAGGACCAACTATTTCACTTACCAAGAGTGCCACATAATCAGACACCTAGCTCAATTGTGACGTATATGCATCAGCGTCGCGGTGTCAAAGAGCCATCTCCACTCAGCACGATATCTCCGGAACTGACGTCCTCGACAGCCTCCTCGGCTGAGTCCCAGAGTTTTCGTCTCTTAGCACTCGGCGTTGCGACACTGTAAAATCTGCAGGCGAGGAATATATTCGAACGCAGAGCAGTCCCTGTGCCATGTCTGTCCTGGGTTAGCATCAAGATCGTGAAGCATGGAAGAAGGCAGACGGCCAATGAAGAAGGGGATTCTTCACGAAGGAATTGATGGTCTGCTGCATCCGCTGTGCACAAGGAGCCTCCGTGTGAATGACTCCCAATCCCGACTCTCAGGCTAAAATGTAGTTGTGCCGGCCTCGTGAAGAAATAAGCGCCACAGCGAGTTGAAGTCGGCAAAATGTTTTATGTTTTCCACAGTTGTACATGCGGGGAACGATGTTGCCAACGTCGGAGGATGGCTTGTGGTTCTCATTTTTCAACCACTCGGGAGTCGGCGACAGGTCCAGCCTCGACATCCCATTGGAAGTTGCTTTTACCATTGCATGTGTGTGAGTCTGTGACTCGGTGTGAGCCTTATCTCGGACGAGGATCACGGGATGGAAATGGGTGCGACATGCCGACTCCAGTGAACGATGTTCACTAATGCTCACTCACGATGACCTTGGACTCTGCTACCCAGCGAACCCTCACAAAAGCTTGGTAGTAAGTTTATCCCCCAATCCATAGTAATGACAGATGCAGCGCACGATAATGATGGAGATGGTATATCTTTACAGTCTTTGAGAAGTACGATGAGTTGGGGTGATCAAGGATCACAACTTGCTGTGATCCCTCGGTACATTGAACTCGCAACCAGTCTTCGCCCGGACTTCCTCCAACGTAGCTCCCTCCTGCAGCTCTACCAGTGAGAGCTCACCATTCTTCCTGTCCACGTCGAACACAGCAAGCTCGGTGATGATCTGGCTCACGGTCCGTGCTCCGGTGAGGGGAAGGTTGCATTGTTGAGAATCTTCGGGCTTCCGTCCTTCGCACAGTGCTCCATGACTACAATGACCTTCGTCTTGTCTGGGTTAGAGACGAGATCCATAGCTCCACCAATGCCTGTACGAATAACATGGTGAGAAAGCTGGAGCGTACCGATCGACGGCGGATACGTGTATAGTGTACAGTTCGTACCTTTAACCAGTTTACCGGGGATCATGAAATTAGCAATATCGCCAGCCTGAGAAACTTGCATGGCCTGTCCATCAGAGAACCAATTAGGTGGAGCGACTAAGACACAAGGTTGAATGGGCTTACACCCAAGATGGCGACATCGATGTGGCCGCCACGAATCATCGCGAAGGATTCGCTAGAATCTGTCCCCGTGTGTCAATAAACGTGGCCACAGTATATCTATTGACCTGGGAAATACCAAAGACAGAGGCACCCGGCTAGCAGGGTCACGGTCTCTTTTCCCGCGTTGATAATGTCCCTTTGAATAGTGTTCGATCATTGCGGAAGTAATTGACAATGACTGGATCTAACTCACGGATCGAGTTGCTGTTTGGAAGGATAGGGACCCATACCAAGGATACCGTTCTCGCTTTGTAGCCAAACGCGTACACCAGGCGGCAGATGTTCGGGGACTAGAGTTGGCATACCAATACCGAGGTTGACGTAGAAGCCATCCCTAATCTCCTTTGCTGCGCGTTTGGCAATCTTGTGTCTTTGAACTAAAGCAGTAGCTTTCTCCTGGGCTCAGTTCGGTGCTTTCGCTCTTTGATTCGGTGGGAGCTAGTGTCACGTATTCGATCCGCTTGGGCTCTGTGGCAGGGACCACGCGATCGACATAAATACCAGGAAGGTGGATCGCGTTCGGAGACAAGGAACCGACAGGAACGATTTGGTCAGCCTGTGGGGTGTATGTGTAATTATTCTAGAATATGACTGGCCAGACGCACCTCGACGATCGTCAATTTAGCATTCTTGGCCATCACAGTGCCGAAGTTGTTCTGAGTGTATCTGCAAAGAATATGTCAAAGAGTTGCAGACCCGTCACTTAGTCACTTCGTACCGGAAAACGCAGTTACCAACCTCATCGACCTTCCAAGCCCTAACGAATGCAACATCACCAGCAATCGCTGTCTCCATAACATACTTCGGCCATTGAACTCTCGGGTTTCCTTCTTGATACCGGGTATCTTGATTCCATTTGCAAATCCGCCCTCATTATATCTTACTGGGATCGCTCCTTCCTCGACGGCAGTGGATGCCCCAGTTGGGCTGTAGAATGCAGGTATACCAGCAGCATGAGCACGTAGACGTTCTACGAGACTGCCTTGCGGACAAAGTTCTAACGAGATCTCGCCTTTGAGGTACATTGCCTCAAAGGCCTTGTTGCTGAAACGACATGAGAATTAGCATTGGGGCGTGCTGTCTGAATGTAAATAACTAACGCACCCTCCTGGGTATGATGCGATGATCTTGGCTGCTTGTTTGCTGTTGAATAGCTTTCCTGTAGCAAGTTGAGTCTCCCCGATCATATGATGAAAGCGGGTAAGACCGATGTACCAAGTCCAGAGTCTCCTGCACCCGCATTGTTTGAGACTGCAGTGAGGTTGTCGACATCCTTCCTCTTCACCAAAGCTGCAAGCAGAGTGTCTGAGGAAGAATATGATAAGAACGGCCTGTCACGATAGGCCATGACCGTGGCTTAATCGAGTCCCCACGCCGCACCTGGTACGCCAGCAAGTCCGAACCCTATGGACCTTGTCAGTGAATAGTGCACCTCGTAACACTGGCTGCTCACCTCCACATAGCAGCACGTCGCCAGACTTGACGCCCTTGACTGCTTCATCGGCCGATGCCCAAACTTTCGACTTTGGAGTCTCTGAGGGAGTGCTGTAACTCCTGAAGTTGGTCTTTGCCGATACAAACCGTGCTCTAAAGACAAAGGGCGTGCCTGTAAACGCCGCCTTCTGGACCCGCAAGACCAACATAGCAAGAGGTCGAGCTCACGAAAACCCCACGGAGTCTAGCAGCGTGCGGAGACGACCCCGCTTTTATATTGGGACAACCGTGGAAGTGAAATGCTTTTATGTTTACAAACGGATCTAAGATATACGCTCGAGCTCGTGACCTTACCATGTGATAACATTGTTAGTATTAATAGTAGTAACACTGGACAGGTCGAAGTTACAGCTTTGCAAATTTGTGGTTTCCGACATGACATGCATGACAGTCGACATCCTCTTTGTAAGAGTTTTCAAGTTGTGCAACAGACAAAGGGTAGCACGAACATCCATTTACAGTAAATTTACTTGCCTAATATATGTGGAGTGAGTTAACGCTCGGACGAAAAATCCGAACCACAGAAACCCAGCGGCCGAAGGTAGCCATGGATCTCTACTATAGATACGCTTCCGGCCTTTCGTGGAGCACTACGTTTATAAATTTGTGTCATTGGGAACTCGGTATGGTACAGTGACTAAATGTGAAGTTCGTGAGTCAATCCGAGTCTGAGGTAGGGAAAGTCCCGCCATAGTTGCTGGAGCTTGAACCGTATTGTCGGAGGCGTGCACGATAACACCCCTCTTTATCGTCTCCTTCCTGGCCCTTTGGGTCTGGCAAACGGCGCTTTCGGTGTCTCCGTCCGGGTATCGTCACCACCATTCCCTGTGCTATTTCCCAAATTAAGCTCTTCTTTCAGGAAGGCTTCAGTCAACTCTTTGGGATCCGATGTTTCTATCTTTCTTGTTGCAAGGACAAAATTATCGTCGTCCCCCAGAAGGGTCTTCGCCTGTCTAAAGACAATCAGAGCGCCTGACGAGTAGACCATCCGGGACTTGATCAGGGAGCCGCTTGGACAGGAATAGATGAACACTGCACTCGTCAGGTCCACACATCAACCAAGCAGGCAGTAACAGGGGACTACTAACCAATGTCGCGCCCATTCCCGGAGTAGGAGTTTTGCCAGGCGAAGAGAGTGTAGGCTGTCGAGCGTAGCCATCAGTCTTTCCTTCGCCAAAGACAGAATCTAACACATACACGGCTCTGAGGGAGGAATACTTGAGCTCAGCGTATCAGCATCCTCGATCGACAAGCTCTTGCTCAAAACGATTTGTTCCGACTCGTCGATTTGCTATGATGATATCAGCCAATTGAAGCGCGACTCAAGCAAGACGAAGACCGACCAGGACGACGAGACGACTGCCTTCTCCTACACGCAGCTCCCTCACGGCTTCTTCAGCCTCTCCAGCCCACTTATAACCAATCTCCTGATTGCCGAGGTGATTCTGTCTCGCTCTACTTCCTTCGTAAATAGCCCCAGCTTCCCGCTCAGCAGATTTGATGTCAGCTATCTCTTGCTCTCTTGCACTCAACGGTTTGGGAGCAGCCTGGTGCCGTTTGTGAGCAGCGTAGGCATCGGGTGTGACATCCGATTTGGAAATAGCAAAAAGACTGTCCGTAAAGACAGACCCAAAAGACTTCGTCAGAGAGTTCCGAGTGGCGGCATAGAGCATCTAGTCGCATTGTCAAGGTCGTTAAGCGGGAGTGCACAACCCATCACGGATAATGGTCACCTTGTCTCTGACCTTCGCAGCCTCAGGCACGTAACTGATGGCAAGCCACTCAGACGGTGGATCATCCAGCCGTGCAAGGATGTAGCATGGTACATTGTTCTCTAAATGGTCTTGAAGCAGGGCAAGATCATCGTCAAGAGAACCAGAAACATCGACCGATGTAAGTGGAACAAGGGACTCTGCAGTGAAGCCCGACTGCGTGAGGGTCGCACTCAGTTGCTTGAGAAGGACGAGTTCGCACCGTTCTCAATAGCAACTTTAATAAATCGGACGTTCTTCGTCTCGACGGCGGCAGAGAAGGCTTGTGTTAGTTCCTCGGATACTCCAATGCCAGATGTCGCGGCCATAGTGGTACAGTGAAAGTATGCTGCTGATCGTTTTGACGACAGTGGGACCACATACTACTCAGGCTTAACCGTGACTGATACTTTTGAAAGTCTTGCTTGGGGTCACACCTGGAACAGCATCCGCGAGCTTTGCAATTGCTATTCTATGTAAATCGTATCAATAATCAAGTCAACATTACAAGAAAACTCTACAAAGGCGAAAGGATCTACAGTATACATTATTGGGATGTATGGTTACAGTCAACTATAGATGCAACATATGTAGGTCGTGACGGAAATTCGTTGGAAAAGGGTCGAGGCAACAATGTCCCATATGCAAGGATTGGCTTTGGTTGAGGCTGCTCTACTGCATCCCTAGCGAGCCCATGAAATTGGAAAGATCTAAAGCTTCATACTCATCTTCCGTGGGGAGGTCATCGAGACCTTGAAGCACGTTCTTCTGGCCGACTGGACTAGACGCCTCCTTGGCCTCCTTCGCTTTCTTCTTTGCTGCTGCTGCCGCGTCTTCCTCTTCCGATGTCCGTCTAAACAGATCCAGGACGAGATCGGTGTCCATCGATGACAG
The DNA here is from genome assembly GCA_014904935.1 of Melanogaster broomeanus. NCBI lineage: Eukaryota > Fungi > Basidiomycota > Agaricomycetes > Boletales > Melanogastraceae > Melanogaster > Melanogaster broomeanus. The sequence continues at coordinate 63,699 of MU123811.1, read as the reverse complement.
ACCAGCGTTCTGTTGAGTGACGACGGAGTTTGCAATGTTAAGTTTGAATCGTTGCAACCTAGTATGAAATCTGGGTCAGAAACGTCCCACTTGAACAGACCGCAACTAGATACCCCATGATCTTCTCTTCGAGTGTCCCCTTCGTGATCAATCGGTAGACGTTGACAACTTTTTTCTGACCTATGCGGTGAGCTCGGTCCATAGCCTGCAAGTCCTTCATCGGATTCCAGTCATGCTCCACGAAGATGACCGTATCCGCTCCCGTCAGCGTAAGACCCAGGCCTCCAACATGGGTGGTCAACAGCAGGCAGTCTATGCTCGGGTCTGAATTGAATGTTTGGACGATGGCGTGTCGCTTGTTGGGGTCCGTCCCACCATCGAGTCGCATGTACGTGACAGAAGGCATGTGCTGCTTAAATAGGTCGTTCTCGATGATATCCAACATCTGCTTCATCTGACAGAAGATGAGGGCGCGGTGCTGAGAGAAAGCTCCGCTGGCTGGTTCCGGGACTCCTTCGCTGAGGTCAGCTTTGCCTCCTTCAGACGTGATAGAACCGCCTCCGATACCACAGTCAGTCAAGAGTTGGCTGAGGATGATCATAAGCAACATCGAGTAAACACTAAATGTGACTTACCGCAATGCTTGTAGCTTAGGCGCGTGCTGGAGATCGCTCAGATTATCGATTTTACAGCCAAACTTTGCAAGAGCTGCCGTGACAGCATCAGTGTTGGTCTTCAGCACCAGTGAGGGGTGATTGCAGAGTTTCCGAAGGTATTGTAGCGACTGGAAGACGTGCTGCTGTCCACCTTCCTTCCCGGACTTTCCTGTTGTAGCCGACTGGATCGCGCCTTCAACCTCCGTCTTCGCCTGCGATTTCGAGAAGTCGTCATAGAGCGTCTTCTGGACATCCGAGAGTTCGCAGTAGTAGTCCTGAATTATCTTGGGCGGGAGGTCGTTCAACACGTCTTCTTTCAAGCGACGGAGCAAGAATGGCAGAACTTGTTTGTGCAGAGCCTCGAGCGCTAAGGCGGCTGCAACAAATCTAACGTCAATGTTTGTGCCAAGGAGCTTGGATGCCTGACTTACCAGCTTCGCCCGTTTTCGCCTTTCCGTCTCGGTTCGAAAGAATGGGTTTGCTAAACCTCTCATTGAACGAAGTCTCCGTGCCAAGGAATCCAGGCATCAGGAAATCAAACAAACTCCACAGCTCCAGAACGTTGTTTTGGATCGGAGTCCCAGACAAAATTAATCGGTGCTGCGCCTGGATAGCCTTCACTGACTTCGTCAACTTTGTCTTCGCATTCTTGATCACGTGCCCCTCGTCGAGAATGCAGTAGAGCCAGTTGATATCTTCCAAGCTAGAAATATCGTTGCGGACAACTTCGTATGAGGTGATGACGATGTCCTTCGAGGCCAGTTTGGAGAGAATCTTCGAGCGTTCCTTCGAATTTCCGGTGTAGAGAATAGGACGCAGGCTGTCGGAATACTTGAGGATCTCGTAATACCAGTGACCAGTGAGCGTTGGCGGGCAGACAATCAGCGAGGGCAGGTGTACTGCATCGCGAGTCTTCATCTCTTCGTATTTCTTGGCACGTTCTGCGTGTTTGCTTGCTAGTATACAAATAGATTGCAGCGTTTTACCGAGACCCATATCTACGAGTATCGCGTGAGTGACAAAGCCCATTCAAGTCTAACAGTGGGTTACTCACCGTCGCAAAGAATGCCGTGCAGCTGATACTTAGCTAGGAAGGCAAGCCAATTGACACCGTCTTGCTGGTACTTCCGCAACTCGGCATTAATCTTGACGGGCATGACATATGGCTCGACTTTACTCCCGTCCAGAAGTTGAGTCAAGAACTGTCTCTCCTCTTGTCGCCGCTTCAGGAGTTCTTCAGGAAAACCAGGTGGATCAGGCAAACCAGCCTATATTCACGGTGTTAAAACAAGAGTTTTCTGGATGTAGATGACAACTCGCCTCCAGCGGTACCATCTTCACCAGCGAGGCGAAGGTATTTGTTGCAGTCGATCGGATGTCGTCGTCTGGATCACTCATTCTTCCCAGAACTGGAACAACAAGGAAGATAACATAGGGAAGAGCCTTGATGTCGAGCTTCTGTACAATGTCTAACACGACATCGTTAGCTCACAGAATATCGAGATGTCAACAAGATGAATAAACTCACGATAAATGGCTTCAGCAGATCCTTGTCTGTTTGAGAGGACAATCGCATCACTGATCAAGTGAACAAGATGTTCTACTACGAAGCGCATAGCTTCTGCAGTCATAACTTCGCATATTGTAGCGAAACATCGCGCAGCAGATTGCCGAATGATGGCATACTTGCTTCGGAGCGCGATGGCCATAGCTGGGAACAACTCTGCGAGTTTGGGCCACAGCTCGGAATTGAGGGTGGGGGTGATAGCCTCAAGAACGCTCAGGGAATCGATGACGTCTTGACCGGATTGTTTGTCCATGAGGGCATCTGCTTCTTGCGGCGACTCTGCATGTGGAACAGTCACAAATTGCATGAAACCGAGACGTGGTGCGACCATACCTGTACTACATGCGCTCAGCAAGCCACCGGCCATCGATTGCCACATCTTGGGAATGACATCCAGAAGGCGTGCTCCAAATTTCGCTGACAGTTGATCGAATGCAAGGCCGGCTCCCCTTCTCGACAACCTTGCCTTTGCAGCTTCGTCGTCTGACTTTGGCGGTTCACCTTTCTCTTGCCCGTCCTTTCCACCTTTGCTGGGCGCAACCTTCGACCAGGATTGGAGCGTAAGGATGCCTTTGGAGATTGTCCGCGAGTAAGCAAATGTCGGTGTCTGTTCTACGTCTTGACAGAGGAACGTGCAGAGGTTCTTAACGATCTTATCAGGAGGCTGACTGATGTTATGTTGCACGCAGAAGTCGATGAAGTTGGCAACTGCTACTGCAGAACGCTTCTGAAGATCTGCGTTCTCCTCGTTCTACGCGTACTTGAGCCCCAACCGAGAACAATAAAGACAAGAGCCTACCTTGATGCCATTCATGATACCCTTGACCACCGGGCTAACCTTGTCAGGCGTGCTTCTAAACGCAACGAACGCAGCCGCAAACGCAGCCGAAACACGAGTATCATGCTGAGCTTTCACTTCAGCATAGTGCTGAATACTCTCCACAACCTTGCGCCTCTTCTCAGCGATAGTTCCCAACTCGCGCTTCTTCGTCCTGCCAAGGCTCTCCTTGAGTTTCGTGTACATGGGGCCCACAGCCTCGTGCGCAGTGTCAATGGTAAAGCAATCAGTCTTTGTGCTCGTGATGTCGATCTCGTTTCCGAGGTGAGGGATAAGTGAGATGGGGATCTTGCAGTCGCTTGAGAAACAGTGTAGGAGTGAATAGCACTCCGCGTGAATACGATGGAGAGTAAATGCCATCTCGTGATATGCTACCGGAGGCGGCCCTTGGAGGAAGGCGAGTGCTCTCGTGCTGAGATCGGTGGCGAGAGGGAAGTTGTCGAGGATGGGACCCGGTGGCGATAAGGCGTCGTAGGTGCTAGCCCATTCTTCCGCTACGATAGCGGACAAGAATTTCTGAAGCATACTCGTCGAGTCCATGTAGTGGATGAGGATAGGCTGGAAGAGTTCTTCGACAGACTGTAAGGATCAAATTTGTGTTCAGCGCCCCAGGTATACGCTGGTCACAGATTCGAGGGACGTACCTTCGGCGGCCAGTACACGATTAAGTACGCTAGCGCTGTTGCTGCCGCAATCCGCGCCTGCAAAATGACTTCCGAAGAAATAAGCGCCAAATCCTGAGCAAGCATATTCTTGTCGACATTATGTCTCTCGGGAGCCACATCACTTCCGTCTTCGGCAAACGTCGGATGATAAAACGCAGAGCTATCGATAGGGACACCAAGAGGCGTCATCATGACTGCGTACCATTCAAGGACCGTTTGTTGTTTTATTATCCTTTTCATTAAGCCCGAGTTGCTTGAGATTACTTCCAGTGCTGTGCGCCAGGCCGAGAGCGATACAGATCGTATATCTGAGCGCTCTTCGACAATCAGATTCTGGAAGAGAAGGCGCAGGAATGGGGTGGCTATCCAGTCTCGAGGTAGTGATAGTACCGTCATGAAAGACGACAAGGTTTTCACCACAGCAAGGCGGACATTTGGGATTGTATGTCGGAAGAATGGGAACAATGTTGGCGCAAGCTCTGACAGTGGGAGGCTAACCAGGGCATGAGGCGAAGGTACAGAAAATATGGACCAGGGTTACTCACGATAAGCTGGAGTCGGCCAGTATATCGATGACTTTGCTGTAAGTGACCAATTTACCTGCCAACGATTAGAAGAGTCCAACTATATAGAAAAATTCATACGTACCCAGTAGGTCCATGACAGCACCAACACTGGAGCTAAGGTCATCCTTCATGTCCCGCAAACAACCCCAGAGGACAGCCAATACACGATCTAACGATTCTGGTAGACGCTCGATTAGATGGCTGGCCACCGGTAACAAACAAGTTGCAGCCACTGCGCGAACGTCGTCGTCGCGATCGCCGAGTCTGAAACAACACTGGGTTATCCAGCACGTTCATCGATCATGAAAGCCGAAATACCCTAGCACGGCAGCATCCACAACACCCTGCAATATCGCCTTTCCGGCATCGCCTGCCTCCTCGTCCTTCGGTGTATCGAACAAATCGCTTCTGACCGCGACTTCATACTTGATCCCCAAGAGACCCGCATGCCGCACTTCCCAGACATGGTTTCGATCATCCTTTTTCCCCGCCGTGGCCTTGGATGGGAGGGTAAAATCTTGTCTTATCATTTGCAGAAGGATGGAATGTACATGGCCAACGGAACGAAGAGGCATGTGCAGTAGAAGAGAGGCAAGCGTCTGGGAGACCGTTTCTCGAACAGGTGCAACAACCTGGATTGCCATAAGAACGAGGTGGGGAACGGTGCTTAACAACACACACCTGATCCGAAATAAAGTCACCAAAGCGGTCAAGAACGAAGACACAGAGCAACTTTGCAGCCAGGTGATTACACCAATCTTCGTGTCCAAGCGCGTTCTCTTCCGCAGAAACACCGTCTATACCTAACGTCAACAAGATGCATCCGACTTGCATCACTCAGAGCTCACCTTTCATCCCTCCTGATGCACCCTGCGTTTTCAGCAGCTCGCGTAGCGCCATTGCAGCTCCGTGTCGAGTCTCCCACGTAGGCGAGAAAATATCCACTTCCAGGAGGTTTACGATCCCACCCCATATCCAATACCCTTGAGGTACCTCCAGTGCGTTGGACTGATGGGCCGACTTTGGAGAGACAGCGCCACCCTTGGAAGGATCGATAACAACTTTTTCCTGTGGGGGAGCCTTGAATAAGGAATGTGAGCTGTCGAGACGAGACTTTGGAGTTTCCTGCGCTTCCGCAGACAGCAGTCGCGCTCTAGACAGGGGTCAACAAAAACAAATTAAATTAAACTAATCACCGTACTTGTTAGAAGGTCCTGCAGCAGCAGTACTGTAGCGTGAGCCTGCGTGTGTGGGGGGCGGCGGTGGTGCGGCAACGAATGCAGAGCTTCCTACTTTTCGCTTTCGTTTCAGTCGATTGCGCTCGCGAGCAGAAAGTCCGGTTAGATCATCGGCTTCCGCCGCTGGAGTGCCGGGCGTGACGGGCGAGGGCGCAGCAGGAGTACTCGAATGTGATCGAGGCGGTGGTGAGCGCTCCTTCTTTATGTTGAATTCGATATCCATAGGAGATTCGGAAGAAGTGAGTCCCTCTTTCTTGATTTGCGCGTCCGTTTCACTAATGGCATCTCCGTCCTGCTCAATTGCAAGCTCTTTGACAATGTCCATGTCGTCGGTTGCTCCGACGCTGTCGAGGAAATCAAGTCCAAGTCTACCCATGGCTTCTTTACGTGCTCGTTTGACCTCGGCGGAGTTGGCGAGTATACCAGTAGGCTTTGCAAATTCTTTTCCGGAAGACGCGAGGAGTAGAGCACCTTTCTGCATTAGCTCCTGGACGGAGAAAGCAGGAAATTCGGGAGCGTTCATCGGAACGTCTGCTGGAGGCGCGACGCCCTCCAATTGGGGACGCCATACGGGAACGAGAGAAAATATCTGGGAGAGAGCATTTGAGGCTGCTGATCTAGTATCGTGACTCTTTGAGTGTAGAAAAGGTAAAATCTGGCAGATGCGACGAGTCAATGTCCGGCGGCGGCGGAAGAAGGGTACGCAAGGCTCACCCGAGCCACTACGGCCAGGAGTTCAGACCATGCTGAGGTGTCACCGATGGTCGCGTGCTGGCGGTTTGACTTGATGTCATCTTCAGCTGGGACATCACTGATGATACTTCTCGCAGCTAATTGAGCGAGCTGTTTCGCTGCTGTATTCCTCACAGAGGTTGAAGAACCTGTATCAAGAAGAAGGAGGAGCCGGTCCAACCTAGCATAGAGAATATTAATGAAAGCAATCTCGAAGGTATAGACATGACATGATAAAATGTACGTAGGTCGCACCTGGAGGTCATGTCTTAAAAAGGAATAGAGGCTACGCCGAGTGGCGCGGGCCGGATGCAGTAGTGTTTACTTTGGGAGGAAATGATCGTCTGGGGAACTTTCTCACGGTCGTTCCTTCGCAGTGCTCCTTTTTATCTTCTGTCCCCGCGTGACCGAAAAATCGCTGCCGTCACAAACACGTCACAAATGGTCACATCTGTTCTTCCCTTCTCACGTGTGATCTTTGTTATTTACAACGAGGGAGAATTATTATCATCATCACCATCATGCATCTAAAAAGTTGGGACTGATTATCATCTCGAGTTATCTGTCCAAACGGAATGGGTGAACATCCCTTCAAGGTCCAGCTAGCGGACTACCTAGATCGGCTCGTCAGTGATGACGAAGCTCATCATGCGCCAGGTGAGTTTGTACTCGACGGACTTCGACTTCGGAACGCGCTGAATTATTCCCAATATGTCCTACAAGGCCTCTCTGAAAACGACCACGGGATCTGTAATAACTTCCGTTCTACTGTTCGTCAGCTTCTACATGACGTTGACCGTGGCTTCAATCCTCTTGATCTCGCCCTATCGATGGACCACTTTATCAGCATAGCATATGAAAGGATGCCTTCTTCCGAGCGCTCGGCATCATTATATTGGCGCATGCTGTATACAGACGCTTGCATCTTGAAGGTTCTGGCCCGTGCTACAATCCCTGACCTGCCTGAAGAAGTTGCTAGAGAGTGTATCTCAACATTGGATCATGCAATCATCGTTGCAGGAGCTTCCACCGATGAAGGCAGGAGGGATTATATTGTGCACAAAATAATCAAACAGCTCCAGTCGAACATACCCTGGCGACCTCCAAGCCAACGCGTCTTCGTGTACAGGGTGGCCAGGGAACCTGTATGCCAACTACCCACTTCCAAAAATAGTGTTCGCAGTCTCGCATCACTGCCATCCATCGTGACAGCTCAGAACGACTGGTCCCAAGCGTCCATTCGTCCTACGAGGCTATGCTAGTGACTGGCCCGCAATGCATGAGCCCCATCAATGGGCGTCTGTTGCTTACCTTTTTTCCGTTGCTGGTCCTGCCCGCATGGTTCCTGTCGAAGTCGGAGATGACTATAGGTCCGATGACTGGACCCAGAAGTTACTCCATTGGGACGATTTCCTTTCTTCGCTGAACTCTGAAGGAGTCTCTGGGCAGCATCAGCGTCATACCCTTTATCTAGCCCAGCATAATCTCCTGACGCAATTTCCTCAGCTGTGGGAGGATATCACTGTACCCGACATCGTCTACGCCTACCTCACTTCATCAGATTTCCCGAATTACGAGCCTCCTACCAATGTGATTATAAACGCGTGGCTTGGACCCGAACGGACAATATCCCCCGCACACACTGTAAGTTACACTCCGCTTTCCTGCTGATGAATTCATGAAGCTGAGTATTGACAGGATCCGTTCTTCAATTGCTATGGTAGGGATGATGCCAAACTTCTGTGAAATTACTCAAATTTCCCACACTGTAGTTCAAGTTGTTGGGCGCAAAACTGTCTGGCTTGCACCACCTAACGTTGCGGCGTCCATGTACCCCCACGACTCGTCACCAGACGATACTGACAGAAGCCATAATCCAGCCGCCAACAATACAAATCCCCTCTTGAGCAACACTTCCCGAGTCGATGTGTTTCCTGCGACTCCTCAGGCGATGGAAGCCTCTGAAAAGGCTTTCCTCTGTTCTGGAAATCAGTACCTGACAAGGCACTTTGCGTGATACTTAATCCTGGGGATCTGTTGTTTTTCCCTCCGGGGTGGTGGCATGCGATGCGGAGTGAGGATGTTAGCTTCTCTGTATCCATGTGGTTTTAGATGAAAGCGAGCGTTTTGCCTGGACGTGGCTCAAAGCTTATTCTGGTCACTGGAGGAATGAAGGAACTGTTTCCTGTTGAAGATAGTTAATTGTGCACCGAACAAGCTGTCACAGAAAATGGAGCTGTTGACAGTTGGATGGTAAGTTATGTACAGTAGTGCGTGTGTACGCAGTGTATAGCCATCAAATTACCGGTTGTAACCGGTCTGACAATCATCCTGCCAGTTGTTGTTCAACATTGAACAACACGCCCAGCGGTGACTCGAGCATTTCTTCTTCTTTTTCTTCATGTCTTCCTTGGATGCTGACCGTGTCGCTGGGCGCACGTCTCCGTTTCCGAGCAGTAGCAGGAGTGGCATTTTATCACCTTTACCTTCGGCTTCCCTCACACAGGAACATGTCACCGAAGCTCTTGCCAACTCTCCAGACAATGGAGCGACCTTGGATTTCACTCACAAAGGTCTTACCGATGTTGGGGAGGATGGTGCTGAACACCTTGCGACTGTCGGAAAGAGCGAATCCCATGCAGATTCAGAAGAAAGCTCGGTTACTAGGTGTGCTCTTCTGCTGTGACGCGTTGATGGGCCCGAAGTTGAATCGGACCTTCTATGTGTTTAGAATTGCACTAGGCTACAACCGTCTTGCAACCCTCCCAACAGCCTTCGCACTCTTGTCGCGTCTAAGATATCTGAACTTGAAGAACAATAGCTTTTCTGTGTTCCCCGACGTCGTATGTCCTACGCATTTTATGTTATCCTTGCCAGTACCTTAACGGACTCGCAGCTGACCGTGATGCCATGCTTAGAGATCTTGGACATCAGTAGGAACAAGATCAAACGATTGCCCGCACAGCCAGGTTCGCTGGCAGACCTCCACGTAAGTTCCCCAAACCAATCTCTTGATGGCAACCGTTCAGACTTGGTCCTGGTTTCAGGTTTTCAGCATGTCACGCAACAAGATAACCCGTCTGCCAGGATATCTTGGAGATTTTGCCGGTCTTAGTGTATTGAAAGTCGACCACAACCCTATAGAGTGGCCTCCGAAAGCGGTCGTCGAAGTGAATGGCTCTCCAAACGATCCACAAGCTGCAAAGGACTGGACACTTTCGTTGCAAAGATGGCTGCGGGAGAATAGCCACCCTCACCTAGACGTCAAAATTAAGCCTAGTGTGGAGTCCTTCGTTAGCGAACGTGCTGCTCTAAACCATTCAATGTGAGTACAGTTCATACACCTTCACCCTGAACCTTGGCAAACCTTTCGCAGTGAGGAGAGTATAGAATCCTGGACACGGATAGGAGATGAAAGCTACTCGGCGGGACCCACGCCACATGCTCGGACATTCTCTGTCGATGCTCAGTTCCCTCCACTGCCCATGCCAGGACCATCAAAACCTGCCATCAGTCCGCGTTTCGAACGGCCGCCACCCTTGAGGCTGGGTCCATTGCCTCCATATGATTTACCGCTCCGTTCTAGCTCACCCGAAAGCTACCTCCCAACCCCTGATGAATCGGTGTCGTCAACTGATGATGATCATACTGCTGTACCCGATGGTTCCCAGCACAGTCGAAGCGGTTCATTTATGCACAGTAGTCGTGATCGCCGGCCTGCATTGTTCGGAAAGAAGAGCATCCCAGACCTGCGTACTTCTTGGCTCAGCGAACATGGGGACGATGTGAAACCCTCCGAATCATGCCCGGTGTCTACTGCGACGGCGTCATCTTCACTTCCAGATGGAAAACCGAGCAATGACTTCATTATGCCCTCGCCTCTTTCGAATCGCCAAGATTCATCATCATCTTCTGAGAGATCATCGCAGCATAGAGTCCCTAAGCAGCCTGCGACGACACCGCCATCGTCAGCATCACCAACCTTCGTGGAGGGGCCGCACACAGTCCCCGACACTGAGCGCCACGCCTACTTCAAGCGCCTTTCTGCCCTCCCCGCCAATACAATTTCCAACAACCTTTCTGCCTCCCTACGCTCCTTGGTCGAATGCTCCCGATCGCTCTTCTTCGCTGTCTCTCAAATATATCAAGCGATTTCTCATTACATCACGTACACCATCGACCAAAAGCTTTCGTCCGTTCTCCGAAAAGTCACTGATCCGGCCTATACTTACATGATGCAACTTAACGGCGCTCTCGAGCGGTTCGACGCTATGGCGAAGGAGATGACCCCCCCATCCTCGTTATGCAGGGCGTTGGTGGAGAGCAGTAGGGATACGGCCGCTGTGTTTGGAAAGGCGATTGCGATGCTTTCCTTGCAGCTCAAGATCCTAGCTTCAAACGACGATGATCGATACATGCGTTCGCTAGTACTGATCTTTTACGGAGCAGTCGCAGAGATCTCGCATGCGTGGCAAGGTATGGTTCCCCATATTGAAGTTATTAAGCCTCACTTGGTGGAGCATCGACGAATCGCTGCTCTCAAGACCCATGCGGGACCTACAACTGCCTTACCCGGTCCTGACCCTCCACCGACGTCTGCACATGCTGGGAATTCGCCGTTCGCAGGGTCCCAGCACAAGATCCCGATTGCTAGGTCACGCCCTACACCAAATACTTTAGGAAGAGCCCGTACTACTCGACGGCACGCTGGATCGTTCAGCTCGAAGGATGTCGAGATCGGGAAGTCGTTGCCATCCTATGACTTACCTCCGCCACCGAGTGCCCTGTTAAGCAGCACGCCGTCGCCTACACTGCGCGCTGGGCAGAGACACCCAGCGATGCCGCTATCTGCGTCAACTTCCAGCCTCGCGCCATCATTGATGGCGGCAGGATTGAGCGCCAATGTATCGCTATCAGCGTCGCTGCCTAGTCACTCGCCATTTACTACTCGAAACGGGAACCACTCGCGGCAACCCTCGCAGGCCTCTTTGTCGACATCCTCCTCCTCTTCCTCACCGCTCGTTCCCCATCGTCGACCGACGCTCGAGATCCCTCAATCAAGTACGTTGGTGGATAAGGATGCGCTAGATTCGATGGGGGCTGCGGTGGACTCTGCACCAGCCGTATGGGAGATGATGAAAGAGATTGTCGGAAGTTTGTCTGAGATGCCATGGACGAGTCAGGATATCCAAGATTCGATCGACAAAGCCAAAGGTATCACTGAGCGTCTGCGCGCTAATATCGTTGCCGTGCGTGAGGCGGATCCTACTGCTGACAGGAGAGCGCTGCGTGAGGATGCTCACGTATTCGTGAAGGTGAGTTGGACACCCCCTTGGGTGATATGCAGTCCCTCTTTATTTCCACCTGGCTAATGCCACCACGTGTGCGTTGTGTTTTTCCGTAGACTGTCGTCGCATTGTCGAACGTCATTAAAACCTATGGCTCCTCGCATGCGCTTTTCCCCGACCTCCGCGCTAAGATGGTAGCCCTCACCAATGCGACGCAGGAATTTGTCATGCTCCTACATGTATCGTCTTTCTCCCCTTCGACCACCCCTCGTCCGTCCTCGCCCATGAGGCCCGCGCAGCCTATCTTTTTCAACCTGGTTGGGAGCGGTAGCGGGCTAGAGGATTCTAGACTAGGTGCAAACCTCTCGAGGAGCCAAAGTACCCAACAGCCCAAGGCTCTCAAATTGGTTGCTCCTGGGTCATCAAACCTACCTCGCAGTGCGCTTCCCAATCAGTCTCAGTTTAACATCCCGATGCCACCGCGATATCTCGTGCCTGGAAGTTCTGGTGTGATTACTAATGGGAGCGGGAGTAGAGTGGACCACACTGCGGATGAAGGCTGAGCCTGTCCGCAAGTCTTTGCTTTTGGATAATGATTTTTCGTTCTTTCGTCCGTCTCTGGTTTCTTGAGACACGTTCTTTATCATCGATCTTAAGCGTTTTCATCAGTCGCAACCATCCTCTTGCATTTAGCTCAGCGATTTAGATAACCACATTACCCAGCTACATAATAACCCTCATCTAATTGCACCCTTAGTCTTAGTTTTTTTCCCTCCCTTTGTTTGTCGTCGTCAAATCGGTGTAATACCACAGTCTGCAATGATTCTGCATTGAAGTATCCTGATAAAACCGGAAGTAGTGTTCTCTAGATAACGTTGTACATAAATAATCTGTGGTCTGGAGATCGCAGGGTGTCAATGGATGCGATGCATATATGTGAGGTAACTAGGATAAGCCCCACCTAACGGTGCACGAGGACTTGTCGATGACTCGGATGAGCCCTCCGACGATACCTATATCCACTCACACGTACGACCCACTCTTGCTACCCACCCACCGCCCTTCCATGTCCGTTCCTGCTCCGACTTCCGCTCCCATTCTCCAACATCCTATCGATCTCCACCCTAATCTCCTTCAAATTCGCTTTGAGGGTCTTCACATCTTCGAACTTCCGATGTGCCATCGCCTCGCCCACGAACGACTCGAGGAGGGCTTCCTGTTCAAGGAGAGGTTGAAGGGCATGTGCGAGGTCAGAATCTGGGTCAACGAGCGGGGGGACAGCATCCGAGGAGGCCGCGGGGTGTTTCTTTGGTTTAGGCAGGGACTGTCGCGCATAGCCATGTAAGCATCATATCAGGCAAACCCCCGTCCACAATTGCACCAATGCGCAGAATAGAACAATAGTGAATAACAAAGACCGCACCTGTAAAGGGAACATATTTTTCTGCAAGAACAAGTTCGCTCGGGTATGAATCGCGACCTGGACGTGGTCCTGGGAGCTCCCGGGTGTACAAGGGATACTGCGGATACGTTTGGAGAGGGCGTCGTAGGAGGCGAAGTCTTCGAGGATACGTTTGCGTGCGGCGGAGGCTTCCTTGGTAGGTTGGGAGTCGGAGCTGGGAATTGGATTGGTGTAATTGTGTCAGTTGGGTGCCGGAAAGGGATGCGGGCAGTAACTTACTTTAGCGTCAAGAGGAGTTCTTGGAATTGAGGGAGGGATGCCTCGATTTCTTCCTCGAGATTGATAAGCGCCTATGGATAATGTCCATCAAAAAGAAAGAGTGCCTTCCAAAAGTCGTATACCTCGTACAACCGAACGAACGCCGGTACACGTGAAACCTCCTCGAAATATTGCTCTCGTCTGTATTCGTCCCACCCCATATGAAAGGAAAGGAAGTCATTGAGACCCGTGTTTGCAGAAACGAAAAAGAAAAACCGAGCAACGAAGGACTCACGCCACGATAGGTTTACAGCTCCTACACACCCTCACACCCTTCAAAAACTTTTCATCATCAGCCAAAGTATCGTCTCTCGCCTTCTCTTTTCCCTTCCCGTTACCCTTCCCCGTTGCCATCCCACTCCCCCTTCTCTTGACCCCATAATCAACCCCCTCTCCCACTTCTTCAATTCTCCGCGTCTTCGAATCCACGATGAATAATATCGAACAGGGTTCGGGGCGCTGTGGGTGCTTAATAGGGAGGGAACAAATAATTTGACCACAGAGACGACAGTGATGTTTGCGATTTGTTAAGGGGTGGAAAGAGGCACTGATCGTGTGTTAGATGAGAAATAGGAGCCGTACGAAAGTTGACTTACTTGCATAGAGGGCATTTGGATACAGTAGAATCTTCTTGCCAGGGTGTAATTCGCTGTTCAGCAGCTGATGGCAGACATGAAAAGGGCGATGAAAGGAATGACGGATGTACTATACCTCGAATATCCCCTTTCGCACCCTGCAAAGCCTGCGACTGTAACATTCCTTTCCAAATCTCGCCCGCGTCCATTTTCCGCAAACTCGCCAAATCCAAATCAAACAAAGTCGAGCTTCTTCTGTGCTCCGTCGCTGCCTTCCTCGCTTCCTTCAACTCGCTTCCTTCGATCGGAAAATGTAAGTTGATGAGCTTTTCGAGCCGTCTTTCAAGTTTCGTCCGCTCAATTCGGTTAGTGTCATTCTTTGCTTTGCGGGCCGCACAGAACTCATCTGTGCGGTGACGATAGAAGCCTCTGGGCTGGAAGCCAGGTATGTAGTGGGCCGAAGAACGGGTGGCAACAGAGGGGAGCGAAGGGTTAGAGACGGAAGGAGATGTTGAAGGAGATGCGGAGAGACTTGTGGATGCGGGGGAGCCAGATTTAGGTGGCGGTTGCGGAGACACTAACATAGATGAAGACCGGGGAGGGGGCTGCCTGGCGCCCGGGCCCAACTGTAGTTGTGGGACCGGGGGCGCAGGCGATGGAAGACATCGAGTAGCGGTATCAGGTGTGTAAGATGGACTTGGTCCGATACTATCGTTGATGTTATTTACGGTATAGGGTTTGTCTTCGCTGATGACAGAGCTGATGGATGTGACGCGACTATGAAGTGGGGGCGATCGAGGGGTTTTGGGAGATTGGTCGAATTGGCGGGTTACGCTGGATGACGTGGAAGGTACTCTTGACTGGGCCCCAGGTGGGCGGAGGGGGGACGAAGGTAAAGGAGACCGTGCGGCTGATGGATGGAGTTGTATCCGTCGGTAAGTGGATGTCTTCTTGGGGGTCGTGGTGGAGGTACTACTGCTTGGCTGTTTCGGGGGCGGTAAGGGGGAAGAAGAGGAAGACGGGGAGGTGACAGGGGGTGGCAGATTCGGCTTCCTTGTTCTTTCCGTCGATGTTTGGAGGTTCGTTGGTGGTGGGTTCGGGTTCTGTGGAGGGAGTGATGTGATTACTGGGCGAGGTATCAGGCGATGATTCAGACGCGGCTGATGAATCGTTAGTCGGTTGAGGGGATGGGAGTTCCTTGATAGATGGGGGAACCATGTCGACGAAGGGGGTTTTGTTCTGTAGTAGAGCAACGACAGCTGGATATTCTACCGACACCTTCTCGGTCTGCGAGTACTCTGATTGAGCAGGTGCGATGGAGATGGAGCCGTTACTGATAACGTTAGATGGGCGGGACATGGCTGGTGCCGGGACATTTGGTGCTAGAGGCAACGTGGAGAGTGTGCGGGAATGGCGCTTTGACTGAGGGCCAAAAAGAGGTTAGCGCCGCAGCTGGACTAGGAGAATGTGAGTTGTACTCACTCTGTACGCTTGATATGGGACACCGGGCGGGTTCTCCATGGCAGATTCTACTGACAGCAGTGCCTGTCAGGCCTCACCGACAGATGAGACCTCTGGCAATGGGTACTTGTGGTGGGACTTGAGAGCAGTGTACTTACGGTTCAAAGACAAGGAGACCTAGCTAGTGCCGAATGAGCGGTTGCCATCAAAATAGAAAACAGGTCTTTATGATAGGAATGGTACTCACGAGTCACGGACACAGCTGCGAAAGGCGTGAAAACAGCTGGTAAGCTAAGTTCTAACAGAAGGCCGTAACATTACTGCAACGCGATGCTGGATCATACTACCTCGGTCACGTGCTCACCACTACCATCATACTGTGATTCACACTGAGTATGGTACTTAAAGGCTAGCACTCAGCCGGACTATGTACCAGGACATCGATGGCTTCGTCGTATCATTCAACCATCCCAATAACAGCCCTACACGACACATATGGACAGCCAGTAACGGCTCTCGCCTTTGACCCTGTCTCCGACAGTCTCTGGACCGGCACAAACTCGGGGACTGTAGTCGCCCTCCATACCGTACAGGGATTACGCGGCGTATCCTTCCCAGTCGGTGGTGGTCTCGCCGTGAAGCAGCTGTCCATTGGCGATAACTATGTACGCGCTCTGGGCACGGCTGGCGAAGGTGTTGGATCGTGGGCTAAAGGCGGCATGAACAAGTGGTACTTTCGGTACGTGGTGTTTGTATGCACGGTTCATCGGAGGTCAGTAAACCGACAGTCATCCAGATCGCCACCATTAGCGGTTACTGCAATGTCCGGGTCGACATTCTCTCCTAACCTGGTAGCTGCTGCAACCAGCACTCCGGAGATAGTATTGCTTAACTCGATGACCGGGAGCGTACTAAGACAAGCGTCCGTCCCATCTCACATCACGAACCTTCAGTTCTCCCACTCCACATTACTTTCCGCTTCTGCCGATGGATACGTACGCGCTCACGATCCCCGTACCGGTGTTCGGGGAGAGAACAGCGATGGATCAGTGCACGCTCACAGCAGCGGCGTTCAGGATCTGCAAGCTACCGGCAATTTTTTTTTTACCATCGGCTGGAGTCTAAGGTCCAATCTCTCCCTGTCTCCAATATACCATCGCATTAACGAAGGCACAGGCGCGGACATGAGTTTCCTGATCCCCTCGTCAAAGTCTATGACTTGCGCAACATGAGGCCTCTTCCGCCCATCCCCTTCTCAGACGGACCGGCTTTCATCGACTTACTTCCAAAGCATTCATCTAGCTTGGTCGTCACGTCAGCTCAAGGTCTAGTAAACGTCGTTGATGTCTCCGACTTCAGTAAGGCTTCGGGTTTTTACCAGGCAAGTGCTCAGCTATTATCTTACATCGCATATCGTCCAAACCTCGTCGTAGCTTGAGACGACGTCCTACGTCACCTCTACCGCGGTATCGTCCAATGGGTCTTACTTGGCATTTGGAGACGCCGTCGGTGCAATTCATCTCTTGACAGCAGCAGACGAATCCTCCGAGCCCTTCTTCAATGGATTCGAAGGGCAACCAATCGAATGGGCAGACGTTCCGGAGCCACTCCCTGAAATGAATTGGACAGATTCCACGTAAGTGTGATCCCTTCCGTTGTTCTTCTCACCGATCTAATCCATTCACCCCGCCTAAGCCCTCTTAACTCGATAGGAATGCCACACTATAATAACCTCCTTCTTTCTTCCTGGACCCCTCGATTCCTCTCTCCCTTTGCCACAGCCTACCCATCTCCTGCCAAAATACCACCCCAGATTCTGTCAACAATGAAGATCAACGACAATGTAGCTTATGCACCGTTGCCCAAGGAGCTCAGGGGATGGAGAAATCGTGTGGTTGTTTCCAATACCAGAGATCAAGGAAGATTCAGAAGTGGGAAGGGGAGGAGGGAGGATGATGTGAGTTTTCTGCTATTGCTTTTGTGTAGCGTGTGTTTGGTGTGACGAGCTAATGAGTGGTGTAGGTTGAGCTTGACCATCTCACACTTGGTGATAATATCGACGAGGTTCCTCGGATATATCGAAAAGTCGAGATTGAATACTCAAAATTTGGAGTCGAGGACTTTGATTTCGGGTAAGATATCTCCTTCGACTTCAGACATCGTGCTTGACGCCTAGTCCAACAGGTTTTATAACAAAACGGCGTACAGCGGTCTCGAAACGCACATCCTCAATTCGTATACAAATCCCATCTTACAAGTGATGCATTACTCCATTCCCATACGAAAACTAGCCAAGTCGCATATAACAACGAACTGCCCGAGAGAACATTGTTTGCTGTGCGAGCTCGGTTTCGTCGTGCGTATGCTTGAGGATGCGCATGGCACAAATTGTCAGTCGAGTAACTTCTGCAAGACCGTTGGGGTCCTCGCTCAAGGTAATGATTCGTCTCTCTTCTCCAGACAACTAGTTAACATGCACATGTGCTTGCGTACCAAAGCCCAGAACCAACTAGAACTCATCGACTATGGACGCGAACCCACCGAAGTCGACTACGCCCACATGATTCAATCCTTCCATCGTTTCCTCATTGACCACCTCAGTTCTGAAGGAAATTCTTTCCCTCACAACCCCATCATATTCCATAACCCCGCTTTTCCGTCTTCTTCCGCATTCCAGGCTGACACGCACACCAACGCACACACGACGATCCATTCGCCAGCTGCTGCACCTGTGACACAGCTGTTGGGGATCGATGGGAAGAATATTATCGTGTGCTCGGCTTGTAAGGCTGTCAGGGAGAAGGAGAATATGACACATGTTATTGACATGATTTATCCGAGGAAGGTACATCTCCTTCTGACTCTAGTTATTCTCTTCGCACTGTCTTTTTAACTAACCGCCCCACCAACATAACACCCAGCCTCTGGTAAACGAACCTCCACCTCAAACTTCCTTTCCCGACATCCTCCGCGCCTCCCTTATCCGCCAAATGACACACAAAGCCACTTGCCAGACATGCAAGGAATTCTCTGTGTTCTCGTCTCGTCGTTCTATCCCCACATCCGACCTTCCTCCAATCTTAGCGGTGAACGCCAACGTCTACAATGAAGACAATCTGAGATATTGGTTGGATTCGAGGTCACGGAGGTTCCTGAGTCCAATGGTGGAAGTGAGGGGAGAAGTAGACGGGATTGATGATGTCGAAACCGTGGTCTATGAGCTTCGGGTGAGTATTCGGGCCAACTTGAGGTGATAAGTGCTGAGAGGTTAATCTCTGCTTTTGGTTCGTAGGCTATCGTCTGCCAGATTATGACGAAAGCGAAACATTCGCATTTAGTTGCGATCATTAAAAGTAGGTCACACAAGTCTTAGCCCGAATCGGATCTCACCAAAATACTAGTACCTGAAGCGGAGAGCCAGCCGAATCTCAAAAGTCCTTGGTTCTTATTTAACGACTTTGTGGTCCGGAACATCAGCGAGGAGGAGGCGTTGTGTTTTCCAAGCACTTGGAAGGTAGGGGCGTACTCTACATGCCATACCTCCTGTCTCATGCTCACCCATCCAAACCAGGTCCCCGCTGTCCTGCATCTCGAACGAGAAGACGTACGCTCCCGGCTTGATTTCAGCGGTCTCCCTGACGAACTTGACCCCTCGATCCTAAGCCGCGATACATCCATATCTGTGTGCGTGTCCTGTGCTCGTCTTCGTCTCTTCGTTCAGCTATCACGTTGTTATCTAAGCGATCTGTCTGTATCTGATCTAGCAATCGAGATAAGAGCTTGGTCAAGCATGAATGCTTGCGCTTTGAGGAGCTCCCGAAGCCTGGGACGCAAGTCGCCATCGATGCTGAGTTTGTTTCCATGCAGCAGGTGCATAATTTAACTCTCCTTTATTCGCCACACTTATAGCTCTGCAATGCACAGGAAGAAACAGAATATAGATCCGACGGTACAAAGCGTGTTATCCGACCTGCCCGCCTCAGCCTTGCTCGCGTCTCAGTACTGCGAGGCGACGGCCCAAAAGAAGGTGTTCCGTTCATTGACGATCATATCCACACGAGCGAGGTCATCGTGGATTATTTGACTGAGTTTTCTGGGATTAAATGTACGTTTTGTTTTCTCACCGTTCCTTTTCGTGATCCCTTGCACTACTGGTTTTTCATTGGCGGTGGTGCTGACTTCGAATCGTTGAATGTAGTTGGGGACTTGGACCCGCATTTGTCTAGGCATACGTTGACGCCACTGAAGTTGGTGTACAAGAAGTTGAGGTTGCTCGTCGATAGGGGGTGTATATTTATCGGCCATGGGCTTTCGAAGGACTTCCGAATCATCAGTGAGTTCCTGCTTCGTATGGTGCTCGCCGTGACGCCGTTCCATGCCGACATGCACAACATAGATATCTTCGTCCCACCCGAACAAGTCATCGACACGGTCGACCTGTACTTCCTCCGTTCTCGCCAACGCCGCCTCTCGCTCCGCTTCCTATCCTGGTTCGTCCTAGGAGAGAACATCCAAACGGACACCCACGACTCGATAGAAGACGCACGCTCTGCCCTAAGGTTGTATAAAGCCTATCATGAATTCGAGGCAGAAAAGACATTCGATGATAAACTGGAAGAGCTTTACAGAGCGGGGAAACAACATGTGGGTATTGCTTGTACCGTCTTCTCGCTAGTTCTCCGCGACCGTTTCCTGTCTCGCACTTAGAGAAGAACTGACATCCCAACTACTAACTCAAACAGAACTGGAAACCGCCTCCATCCCCATCCGTCACCTCCAGTGCCAACGCCATCGCCACAAACGTCCCGTTCCCCACCCGTCCCACCAACCCAAACACAAGCACCGCCTATCCCGCTATTCAACATGACGGCAGCCGCAGCCACGGCGCGAACTTTAGGATACCAGGGACAGTTTCAGCCGATGAGGTTTGACGTCTCTGCTATGAACGCCGCTGCGGGGTATTTTACACCGCCTGATATGAGTCAGTTTGGCGGTCCAGGTGCGAGTGCGGGTCCAGGTGCGGGTGGGGGAGGGTGGAATAGGAGATGAAGCTTTGAAGTTGGACGATTTGACTAATGACGTTATCTTGGATGTATTTTTACTGTGATTATTATAATAATCTTCTTCAGCTCCCTCTGTCTTCCCCACTCTCTGTTTTTGTACAACACTGATACAGTATCTACTTCACAAAGATTTTCAAAACTCTGCGCATCATACCTCTGGTTTCCCCCTTGGCACAAAGACTACCAGCATCAATTCATCCGCGAGCGATGGTGGAGTGCGTGTCTTCTCGGATCATCCATGCGTATGCGGTCGATCCAAGTCCGCAGAGTAAAGATGTCAGTGCCAGTGTGAAGAAGAGAACAACTGGCAGCTGGCAATAATTACTGGTTAGCTGGACGCACTCATCAGTCATCTCGATTTACCCCAAAATTTTGCAGGCGGGTATTCTTGCTACACGCAGTGAAAAGGGTTGGACAGTGGAAGAAAGCGAAATCAGGCCTCACGCAGATGTAGAGAGCCATGGTTCGTACTAATGACATGACTCTATACACGAAGGAGGTGAAAACTAGAAATGGATACGGGTAGCTCTGAGCCACACCGGTTCACGAAGATATATCAAGTCTCGCCGGAACGCCGATGCTCCTAACCATCCAATCAATGGTTCTGAAACTCCGCCAGGTTGCATAATGTAATCGGATGCTCCAGCAGCTTTTGGAGCTAGCGGGGTCATCCATTGTGGGTTGTGCGTCTAGTGCAAGCTCAGGCACGGGGGCGCCATCTGCGGGCGCCGTCGGGGCTGGCATTTGCATATCGGGACTCGTTGGTTGAGGCGAGCGGAACAGACGGGAAGAAACTTCGGGTGTTGACATCGAAAGCAAAGGGGTTGCGACACTGAAGAAGGGATCTGACACCACAGACGAGGTGATCGTTCATTACTGTGAGAGGGCAGATGAGGATATGGTGGAAGGTGCCGGCATCGTCGAAAGCCCATCCTGTGAGTGGACAGGGGACTGATGATCGTGCGTTGCCAGTGAATCCGAGTCAGCCGTAGAGATCGGATTCATCTTCACGTCGCCGAAACTCCTGGATCTTCGCTATTTGATCCGGAGACGGGAGGTCCAACAAACGGGGATCATCGCCCTGTGGTGAGCATTGTGAGGGGATAGGGGGCAGGTCCTTCCCCAGGTACAAAGGTTCTGGTGTGGACATCATGACTGCAGTTGATGATGAAGCCGTGTGGGATGCAGCCTGAGCGACTGCGGGGGACGACGAGTATGTCGACGCTTTAGGCTGTGTGTATGCCCTCGGCGCTTGACTGGACCCTGCTGGTAGGTAAACTGGCGTCTCTGAGGTCACAGTGGGTGGGGTGGTCGTAGCGATGGGAATAGAAGAGAAGGTCGATGTCCCCTGCTGGCCCATCCACAATACCGGTTGACTGCTCGGACGAGGGGTAGCAGCGCCATGAGTAGGGCGAGGTTTATACCGACGAAACCTCGCCAACAGCCGAGATAGTCCTGTTTGAAGTGCGGGAGCAGTTTGCTGCATGTCGCCCTGGGCTGGGTTGACATCTGGATTACGTTGGCCATAACAGAGGTATGAGCAGAAGTGATAGAAACATCCATGCTCGATTTCGTGTGGTAGTGGTCCAACTACCTGTGCGTAGATCTGTTGTTGTTCCTGCGTCAATCATGGGTGACATCATGTGGATCTAACAGGCATACGAAGCAATCCCGCCCCTCTGCAATCCAAGATCCCCCTTGTCTCCGACTTTGTCCATAGTGATTGTGGAGGTTCTGTGATCTGAATATTTAAAACGGCACAAATCGCCTACCAATGGTACTCACGTCTGCGATGGAACCGTCTGCGTCACGCTGCTAGATATGTGATTGTTAGACCCTGGAAAAAAAGGACAATGTGGGAAGAGAACTACACACCTCGGTCGAATGTCTGTCCGCAGCACCTGTTCCTTCCAGGCCATCCTGTGCTTGTGCGGTGGATCTGTCACCACGTCCCATGAGGGCATTGCGCATTCGATGAACTCGACCCTGAACTTGTTGTTTGCTGTGAGTTGCAGAGGCGGCAGGTTGAGCGTTGGGAATGGGAGTGGATACACGGTCGGTGGCACCAATCAGGTCGGAATCCCGCTGTGTTCCGTTATCGTGTGGGGTGAGCTGTTGGGGAGTGACATCTAGCTGAGGGGTTCAACTAGCGTTAGCACGACGGCCCGTGACGGTGAGAAGGTGGTCTCTTACATCTACAGAACGCGCTGCTTGTGCTCGGTGAACAGCTTGTTCACGAACTGGCCTAAAGCGCATCTGCCTAGAGTAGGTCACGGCGTTAGCGAGTAACAACGATGTAGCGATAAACACACCTTATTTTCTCCAGTTTGCGAGCGAATATGTTACGGGACTTGGGCGCGCTTGTCTGTTGAGGTTCACGTTCTGGAAGTGGAGGCTGTACAGGCTATATAAGCACAGAAGTGAAACTGGAGAGAATGTCACGGACCTGAGGCGAATCACCAACGAAGAAATCATTGTACTGTGGGTCGGATGCAGCGTCAGCGAGAGGTACCACTGCAGGGCACTAAAGGAATAGTGAGAATGGGTTAGGCGCTGTCGCGACGAGAGACTGACATCGAGGAAGTCCCGCAACGATGACGATTCGCTTAGATGCCTCTCCAGTGTGGTTGCTCCCTTTGGGTCGGCCTGTGTGGAGGCGCATGAGTTGACAGGAAAGGTGGAAATGTGGGCACGTACTGCATCATTAAATGTTGTTGGTGTTTCCTCGAGAAGCGATGGTGGAAGGATGTCTTTCAGGCTCCAGATGCGAACCTTTTTGTCACCTCCGCCACTGACGAGATGACTGCTGTTGGGTGAGATTGTCACGGAACGTACGCTGTCGTCGTGCTGAAGCGCGAGACCGACTTGTTGTTGTGTAGTCAGGTCCCAGATACGGACTGTGCCGCCCCATGCCGCAGACGCGAAGAACTTCCCATTTCGTGACACTGCGATGGAGAGGACGGTGCCGGTGTGGCCCATCAATTCGGCGAGTGGTGAGCCAGTGGATGAATCGAAGATCTTGATGGAATGGTCATAGCACCCGGCGATGAGTCGCTGGCCATCGGTGGTCCATGCGAGTGAACATGCATCCGCTTCGATGGCCGGAATGACCAGTTTGCCGGAGTCGATTTGCCAGATTCGTATGTCAGCACTCCAGGCACAACTTGTGATGTGGTTGCCATGTGGTGATATGCGGACTGAGACAACCGGGCCCGTGTGTCCTGTGAGAATCGCGGATCGTTCTAGATCTGGCGTGGTCGCGATCGTGTTCCATACAATCACCGTTTTGTCATCCGATCCACTCACAACCCTCGCCGAATCCGGCGTGAAATCCAACGACCGCACCCAATCCGAGTGCCCCTCCAACTCGACAACCTTTTCGTGCGTCATTGCATTCCAAATCCTGACCTTCTTGTCCATCCCTCCAGTCGCTATCCATTGTCCATCAACTGAAGCAGTCACTGCGAACACAGAACTACCCCCCTCCATCACTGTCCCCACCTCTCCACCGTCTTCTACCCTCCATGCTCGAACACTGTGGTCGCTGGAGCCACTGATTATTTGGTTACCATCTGGTAGAAATGCCACAGACCTTATCATTTCCGTATGACCACGTAGCACCAACCGCGGCACTGGAGACAATGATGGCTCCTGGGACAACAACGGCACTGGGGACGACGGCGACGCTGGGGACGACAGAGGCTCCCGGAGCCCTCTAACACGCGAGTATGCATTCCTCACAATATCGTAGAATCGGACCATGTCTATCTGTGATGTGATGCAGGGAATGACAGAAGGGAGCGGCTGGAGGGTGTGTTTCAGGGTCTTAATGTACGTCGTGTTCGTCTCTATAACCCATTACCCTGACTGCATGCATCTGTTCACAGCAAGCTACGACCAGCCAGCCTCCTCTTGGCTTCGGCAGTAATCCTCTCCTATATACACGCCGAGCTATGCCAATTTCGCCAAGGTTTGGTGTGTACCAGACCCTACACTGCACTGGTGTACAATGCCGTGCCTACTTCACCAAATATTGCATATGTTAGACCGCCATGGTGAAACCACGATGGGTATGCCCGTAAGACGGACACAGGGATCACAACCAACCAACCGCGTCGACGGCGTTTTGCAATCCTCGACCATTTTCAGGAGGGCGAGCGGAGGATCGCTGTGCACGTCGCAGGTGGCAGGACAGCTGCGCACTTCTCACGCTGTTCCATGACAGATACTGCATCGATCCTACTATGCTTCACATTGTCGGTTTAAAGCATCAAGTGTCCATTCGGACGCTGTTGTCACTCCCGTCGACGTACAGTTCGCGTTCTGGGTCTGTCTTGTTCTGGATGTGCGGTTTCATTTGTTCGACTGCAATACGCTACTGACTCGTACAAACAGCACTCTCAGGCCACCACGGATTTTATGAATATCGTATATGCACCTTACAACATGCTGTCCGCATTGCCCTATCCCTGCATCCTGCAGATGAAGACGGATGCGGTACAACTCGTAGATAGTCTACCTAAATACTCTGCGAAATGTTCTCACGAGCGCCATCGTTCGAACTCTCCGATACGCTCAGCCGATATTCCAACACTGGTACTTTGCTTTCTCTTGGACTTAGCCATCCTCTTGCCAAGAGACCGTTTGTCATTAATTTCATTCTCGAATCGACCTCTTTTTAGCCTGGGGAATATCCTAACACCGATATTACGGTATCTGCTTCATAGAGATCTTCAAACTCTGTGCATCACAGCCCTGGCTTCTCCCTTGGCACAAAGACTACCAGTTAACAACATGAATTCGGCTTCGAAACTCTGTCAGTGGCCCGGTGAATTTGGTTGATCCTTGTTCCAACATCAATTCATCCGCGAGCCTGCCAGCGAAGGTGGAGTGCGTGTCTTCTCGGATCATCCACGCGATCGATCCAAGTCTACAGCGTAAAGATGTGCGGTGTTGCGCGACACAGACGCCTCCGGGACGTGATGTGTCCATGCAGACTCGGACGGCGGCTTGAAATGGTGAGGACATACGCATGCATTTCATACCGGGACATTTTTACCCTGGGTAGAGTCGAATCAGGAACTTCGGCCCTCCATGAGTTGCCAGTGATCCGCCATTCTCTAGTACGAGTTGCGGATTCCACGGAACAATGATATTTCTATGAGAGATTGCGGGCAACCTGAACTGACGTCGAACACACCATTCTCCGTCGCCAAAACACTCACCTAATGCCTCAAGCATGTTCTCTGGATTCCCTACGACTGTATGAATGGTGTTGATGTTCTTGAAGCGTGGCCGTGGATTTTCGTAGGTTCCCCCTGCGATTCGGCCTCAAGATGCTGAAGATAACATGAATATAATTGTCAGTATTGGAATTAATAGTGGCTGGTTTTGTCGCCGCCTTCGGTGAGCAGCACCTTGCGTTTGTTTTCACACCCCTGCTATCTGAGCAACGCCTTGCGCCTACGTTGCAAGAGATATTAGAGGACTGCGACTACCTTTAATTTGGGAAGTCGACCCGAAGGCCTCTATGCGGCATATTTCACTTCTCATCTCTGGTTCAACCAACACTTAAACCACAGGATTACCTCGGTCAAATGCTCTCGGCGTTAAACGCGGTGCATTCCAGCAATTTGTTCCGTCCAGGTCCGTTCTTTTTCTCCAAAAAAGGGAGGGAATCCTGACTAACGACGTGTCGTGATAGCACTCGACATTACTCGTACCTTCCTCGCAATTCGCGAGAACCGAAGCCAGGTAGGGATGCTGGGGTGCCATGGCCACTTGAAAGATCTTCACATATCGAACCCATCCAGTCCGCTGTTTGCGTCTCGAATGCTCGATGCTGTGCCTTCTCAGGCTCTTACCTGAAGTCCTCGATTCCCCCTTGCCATATCATATGATACAAGCGGGCGGGGACATCCAAAGCGTCGGAGTCGTGCTTCTGCAGATGCTCCACGGACAAGGCATGAAGCAGAAGTCCAGTGACCCCTGTGAAGCTCTTCAATCCGGTATGTCTGCATGTAGTCTCGCTCCCTTCCTTCGCTTCAGCTACGCAACATGCAAGCACCGACATCCCGTATTCTCCAGGTATAATGGGCTGGTGCCTTTGTCCGCCTGGTTGCGCAGAGCAGTACGAAAAGAATAAAGTGTGTGTCCATGCCACGAATATCTACTACCCGACATAGGTCAAGTCCATACTGTTAAGCTTCCGGGGTCTCCTTTAATGATGTCCTCGGGCGTCGCCGTCGTAAATGTGAAACGATCACTGAGCTGAGCTGGTTGTGACATCACTCCTGTAGCCACCAGCCTTGAATACCAGCGTGGAGAAATGAACAACTGGCAGCAGGAAATAGTTACCGGTTAGCAAGAGGCATTGCACTCACCACTTACCTTGAGCCAGAATTTCCAAAGGGTATATTCTTGCTAGACGCACTGAAAAGGGCTGGACAGAGGGAGAAAGTGAAATCAAGCCTCGCGCAGATGTTGAGAACCGTGGTGAATATATATTTGATGTCATAAATCCATACACGAAGGAGAAGAAAGTTAGAAAATCGATAAGGAACTACATCGGGGCAACGTGGTGGTAATGACCGAACGCAAGACTTGCACGAATGGTTGTAGTACATACCAGACAAACCATGACAGCGTTCACAAAGATAAATGAAGGCTCACTAAACGCCAATGCTCTCAATGATCCTACCAAGGATTCTGAAACTCGAGGTACATAGAATAATCGAAGGGTTCAGCAGCTTCGTTGGTGTCAGCGAGGTCATCCATTGTGGGCTGTACGTTCGACCGGAGCTCAGGATCGAAGGTGCCATCAGCGGACGCCGTCTGGTGTGACGTTTGCATGTCGGGACTCCTCTGTTGAGACGAACGGGATCGACGGTAGGAAACTTCGGATACTGACATCCAAAGCAAAGAGGTTGCGGCACTTGAGGATGCATCTGACACAACAGACGAGGTGGATGGTGGTTCATTTCTGTGAGAGGGCAGATGAGGACGTGGTGGGGACGACGAGGAAGGTGCCGGGGGCGTGCTTGGCGTGACGGAAGGCTGAGACTGAGCGGGCGCTGTCGTCGAAAGCCAAGCCCGTGAGTGGACGGGGGACTGATGATAGTGCGCTGCCTGTGGACCTGAGTCAGAGCCCAAGAGATCGCACTCATCTTCGCGTCGCCGGGATTCCTGGACCCTCGCTATTTGTTCCGGAGACAAGACGTCCAGCAGAGCGGGATTGTCGGCCTGTGGTTGGCATTGTGGGCGGGCACGAGGTGGGTCGTTTCGTGGGGACAAAGGCGCCGGTGTTGACATCACGGCTGCAGTTGGCGGTGGAGGTGGGCAAGGTGTAGTCGTAGTGACCACGGTGGAAGACGGACCCTGCGGCTGTGGGGATGCAATTAAAGAGGGAGCCACCGTAGCCACCCCGATGCTTTCAGGGTGATTAAGTGGTGCCGTAGTGTTGGCCAGAGGAGAACTACATGTCTGTATGATGTGAGGTTTCGGTTTAGTGGCTGAAAACGGGAGAGCAAGAACATGAACCCACGATAGAGTTGTTGTCAACTGGCGGGCGTCTGTGTGGGCCGTCTCCTGCATAAACAAGATTGCCATCAGCAACCACAAAGCGACCAGTAAGTCGACCAAGACGTACGGTGACAATAACATAGAAAATTGAAAATCAATCTGCCGGGAGAGGGCGCCACATTCCCGTCATCAGGCTGCCGTGAAGTCCACCCCGTGGCAATGCGCTATATACAGACCATGTGATGTCAGATTCTCAGTTTCGAGCAAAGAAGTGAAAACACGATGCATACAAGAGCCATCTGATTGTGTGCGACGTTAGTCGTTTTCACTCGTATCGGTGCTTGTGAAGTGGACCGATGGGGACGTCGCATGATTCCCTGACGGATTCGATCAAATCGATCAAGAGCTCGTGGTTTGGTATCACTTGCGGAGGTGATAGGTTGATGATTGGGACGGGAAGTGTGGTGGGTGTTGTCTGTGGGAAGAGTATTTGGCTCGTGTTCTTTTTGTTTCCCCTTCAAGTTATCATTCGCAGTGAGCGCTTCGGGGGCAGTAGCGAGTTGAGGCTTTCAACTAGGTCATCACGACGGCTCGTGACAGTGAGAAGACGAGCTCTTACATCTACAGAACGCGCTGCTTGTGCTTGGTGAACAGCTTGTTGACGATCTGACCGAAAGCGTGTCTGCCTGGAGGTCACGAGGTTGGCGAGTAACAAGAAGCGATGCAGCGAGAAACACACCTTATTTTCTCCAATTTGCGAGCAAATATGTTACTGGACTTTGGCGCGCTCGTCTGTTGAGGGCCGCGTTCTGGAAGTGGAGCCTGTACAGGTTGTGTAAGAATATAAGTGAAGATGAAGGCATGTCACGAGCCTGAAGTGAACCACCAACAAAGAAATCATCGTACTGTGGGTCAGCTGTGTCGGCAGCTAGAGGTACCACTGCAGGGCACTGAACGAATAGTGAGAATGGATTAGATGCTATCGTGACGAAAGACTGACATTGAGGAAGTCACGCAAGGAGGATGATTCGCCTGGATGCCTCCTCAATGCGGTTGCTCCCTTTGGGTCGGCCTGTGTGGAGGTCCATGAGTTGACAGGACAGGTGGAAACGTGGGCACCTACCGCATCATTCAATGTTGGTGGTGTCTCCTCGAGACGCGATGGTGGAAAGATGTCTTTCAGGCTCCAGATGTGAACCTTGGCGTCGTATCCGCCACTGACGAGATGACTGCTGTTGGGTGAGACTGCCACGGAATATACGGTGTCGTCGTGCTGAAGAGCGGGACCGACTTGTTGTGTTGTAGTCAAGTCCCAGAGACGGACTGTGCGGTCCCTCGACGCAGATGCGAAGAATTTCCCGTTTCGTGAGACTGCAACGGAGACAACGTCGTCGGTGTGGCCCTTCAATTGCGCGAGTAGTGAGCCAGTGGGTGATTCAAAGATTTTGATGGAACCGAAGCACCCGGCGATGAGTCGCTGGCCATCGGTGGTCCATGCGATTGCGCGTGCATCCGCTTCGATCGGCGGCATGACCAGTTTGCCGGTGTCGATCTGCGAGATTCGTATGTCACTATTCCAGGCACAACTCGGAAGAGCCCTGTAGAAATTTTCAAGCAGCGAGCAACCCAACATTCGAGGTTAGACTGTGGCGAGCTTAATGAAGCTGTAGCAAGTCTGCGTGAGTTGTGGGAAGCTCTTGATCAAGGGCTGTCGCGAACTCTGGGGCTCTTCCGAGTATTTCAAGCAGCGAGCAACCCAACATTCGAGGTTAGACTGTGGCGAGCTTAATGAAGCTGTAGCAAGTCTGCGTGAGTTGTGGGAAGCTCTTGATCAAGGGCTGTCGCGAACTCTGAAGGGTGGACTGCTGTTGGATGCTGGCGCTGGGCGAGCGCAGCACCGCAGCGGTCACGATCTACTTAGGGTGGGTACAGGGATGGGTAAACTAAGATGATGCTGTGGACAAGAAACTTGTGGGGTTGCGGGAGTGAGCTCGACGTATTAAGTACGATAGCTACCTCTTTCATGCGGATAGCAGGGCACATCCGCGTTGGGGTTGCCTAGTATACTTGAGCTTGCGGGCCGCGACACTTGGTCCCATTAAACTTGCTAAAATAAAATTATACCTCAATTAATGGGCCTCTTGTTTCGATAGTCACGCAGTCATCTGTCTCAGTACTCGGTGGTTTAGCCAAAAGCGGCTCTCCCAGTTATACTCGGAAGAGCCCTGTAGAAATTTTCAAGCAGCGAGCAACCCAACATTCGAGGTTAGACTGTGGCGAGCTTAATGAAGCTGTAGCAAGTCTGCGTGAGTTGTGGGAAGCTCTTGATCAAGGGCTGTCGCGAACTCTGAAGGGTGGACTGCTGTTGGATGCTGGCTATTGGGCTATGAGGTGTGAGGAGAGACAGGCGAGAGGAAGAGAGAAAGAGAGACAAATTTATTCCAAGCATCTAATACAAGACAGGACTCATGAGATGGGATGTGCAGGCTCAACGCGAGCGTGAATAAGCGCTTGCTGCAGGATGGGATGTCTCCTAATGTACTTCAACCATATCGAAGAGAATAGGAGGTGCGAGGGACTACCTCTTCGATACAGCAACGCAGTTGGTGAGAGAGTCTCACCTTACCAGTTCCTGATGACTAGAACAAGAGTGTTGAGACTAGACTTGATAGTGCTAGTAGACTTGTTGAGTTAATGTGTTAGATACTTGTGTATCTTGCAACCTAAAGTACATGGTACTAAAGTACAGTATTTATACTGTTGAGGTCTGCGCACAGACCAAGCTAGGTATAGTAACTGTTATCTATACGTGCTATCTGACCTATTCTTGTTATCAAGATAGAGTCTCATGGAATATCATAGAATGTCCATGAGTCAGAGATAAGACTCCATGAGTAATCATAGAGGTGTAATGAATCACATGTAACCGGATATCGGGTAAATGTTACTAACCATGTGATTTCTTCAACACTCCTCCTCGCTGAGATGATTGCGAATAAGGGTGAAGGCGTAATCCTTTCCGAACGTTTTCAAACCGTTGCCATGTCAGATTCTTTGTGAAGATATCTGCGAGTTGTTCTTGAGTGGAAATATAGAAGAGTTCTATTTTTCCAAGTTCGACGCATTCTCGAACATAGTGGTGATAAACATCCACATGTTTGGTTCGATGTTCTTGAGCAGGATTGCTAGCAAGAAATAAAGAGCCTTGATTATCTCCATAGAGAGGGAATGCATTGAGCTGGTAGCCCATCTCTTGGAGAAGAGAACGTTGCCATGATATTTGTCGGCAAGTTTCTGATAATGCGGCGTATTCGGCTTCGGTTGATGAAAGTGCGATGGTACGTTGTCGTCTTGAAACCCATGATATGGGTCCATCGGCTAAGAATATGAGGTATCCAGTTGTGGATCGTCTAGTGTCATGATCACCTGCCCAATCAGTATCACTGAAGGCTTGGAATGAGGATTGCGATGATCCATTATAGGTGATGGTTAAATCCTTGGTCGCTAAAAGATATTTGATTATATAAAGCGCCTTGGAAAGATGTTCCTCTGTGGGATTTGCACAAAATTGTGACATCTTGATGACAGCGTAGGATAGATCGGGTCTGGTACCCAACATGATGTACAGCAGTGATCCTATCACAGACTGGTATTTGCTGCGTAGTTCGGAGGATGATATGTTGTCATTTGAGGTTGGATTGTAACCAGCAGGAAGTGGTGTTCGAGCCGATTTAGCATTGTTTAATCCGAACCGTTTAATGACTTTCTCAGCATATGTGATTTGGTCGATAACGATTGTTCGTTTCGAGCGATCGCGTGTTATGCGCATGCCAAGATATTCTTTTGCTTCTCCTAGATCTCGACATTCCCATGTCTTCATGAAGGTATTCTTCTTTGACTTGAGAAGTTTCTTGTTGGATCCTAGGAAGAGAGCATCGTCGACGTATATGACGACGAGTAGGAGATCGCCATTGTGATTGTAAATGTATACTCCGGGATCTGACTTTGAGCGTATGAAGCCCAAGTCCAATAGCGATTTGTGTAAGGCCTTGTTCCAGACTAATGCTGCTTGTTTGAGGCCGTAGATCGCTCGGAGTAACCGACAAACTTTTCTCTCTTGACCCTTCTTGACAAATCCTTGTGGTTGTTCCATATAGATTTCTTCGTCAAGTTCGCCGTATAAAAATGCAGTTTTGACATCTAGTGCCTCGATTTCCCAATCTTCGAGTGCTGCAAGGGCGAGTAATAAGCGTACGGTTTCGAACCGCGCTACTGGAGAAAATGTTTCTTCAAAGTCAACACCAAATATTTGCGTGAATCCTTTTGCGACGAGTCTTGCTTTCTTGCGACCGTCAGATTTCACAGCATATACCCATCTTGATTTGACGGGTTTCCGATCAGGTGGAAGATCCACGAGTTCCCATACTTTGCGATCATGCATGGAGGTAATCTCCTCCTTGCATCGCTTTTCTCCAATCTTTCTGATCTTGATCAGGTAAAGATTTAATGTCCCAAAATTGTTTGGGAGCTTCGGAAGCTTGAACCGCTTGTGCGATTAGATAATTGGAAAAAAGAGTGCTTTGTTCTTGTTGCATCTCTTCGACTGGTTTTCCAATTTCTTCTCTTGTGAAGGTTCCGGTAATGACTCCTCCTGATGAGGATTGGTCTGTTCCTGTTCCTGTCGTAATCTTTGAATAAGATCACGTTGCTCTTGATGTTCTTCATTAATCTCCGCTTGTGTTCTAGCACGAGTTCGGAATGGTATTTCCGGTCGGAGTTGTTGAAGGAGAGCATCTTTGCGATTCTGCATTTCGACTTCTATTTCCAGTGGAGATTTGTTTCCATAGGTATTATTTTCTGTATATCGAATAGGAAGTTTGATTGTTCTTCCTGGAAGTCTTGCATGTGTCGGAGTAATCCGATCAGCATCGCCAGATTTAGATGGTCGTTTCAAAGGACCAGATGGTTTAGGAATAGGTTTATATTGACCAAGTTGCCGTTGACTTGAGGGTCCGGCTTGTGGAGTCTCTTCTCGTTGTGGTTGAGAAGGTGGAGATTTATTATGTGTATGAGTTTTGGGTATTTTGGGATTATTGCGAACTGTTGGTCGCGGTGGATTTCCTTGTTGGTTATGAGGATCGTCATCCTCTGAATCTGATTCATCCGAATCCTGATTGGAAGGTGGTTTGCGTATTGGTTGTTGAACGGGTAAGTTGTCGGGTTTCCCTTGTTCTTTGGGACAATTGGGGAATATTGTTTCATTAAAAATGGCAGTGGAGGATATTACGACGCGTTTCTTGGTTTTGGACCAGAAGCGATAACCTTTTGTTCCAGGTTCGTATCCTATAAAGATCATGTCTTGGGACTTTGGTGATAATTTGTTATCACGATCTTCTTTAGGAATAAAGACGTATGCTTGAGTTCCAAATACTCGGAAGTAGGATATGTCTGGTATTTTCTTGTTCCATAGGGTAAGTGGACATGTCCAATTCCCTCGTCGCATAGGTTGGCGGTTATAGATGTGGAGTGCAGTTTCAACTGCGTCTTGCCAGAAGATATTAGGAAGACAAGCGGTGAATCGCATTGCTTCGGCTTTTTCGCATATTGTGCGATTAAAGCGTTCTGCACGTCCATTCTGCTGAGGTGTCCGTGGTACTGTCTTCTGATGTTCAATACCTTTCGAAGTGAGGAACGTTTGTAGCTCTGTGGCTAAGTATTCTCCCCCTCGATCTGAACGTAGATGTTTCAGCGTTAGGCCTAATTGATTTTCAGCCCAAGCAAGCCAATCCTTGAAGCGAGCGGTGGCTTCAGATTTATGCTTTATAAAAGCAATACCAGCAAATGATGAGTAATCATCAATGAACGTGATCATCCAGCGATTCTGATGTCTAGAATGCGTGGGAAATTCCGCAAGATCGGTGTGTACCAGATCTAGGGGTTGACTCCCCCTTTTGTCGGAAGGTGGGAATGATCGTTCGGTAGCTTTTCCGAGCAGACAGCCATGACATGGTGGTGTCGTTGTAGGAATGGAAATGTCCGGGAATCCGGATGTAGACGTCTTGAGATGTCGTAAAGCGGCTTTGGAGCAGTGTCCAAGTCGTTGATGCCATAAGTCATAAGAAACATTCGACTCAAGGGAGGATATGACCGACTCTGGTGACATACAAGTAGCTGTGAACCAGTGAAGGTCCGACTTGCCAAGTAACGATGAAGCTGAAATGGCGAGTCGTCCTTGAGGATCCCAAAGCTGAGTCTCCGTGCCAATGTTGGCAGTATAACCTTGTCTTGTCAAGGTTAGTACGGATAGAAGCCGGTGATCGGCTTTTGGTGCATGATATGCGTTATCAAGTGTGATAACGCGGTTTTCATGTCCGTTATGATGTTGTATCATAATGGTTCCTGGACCATACATAGGAATTACGTCTCCGGACGCAGTACGACAGGTGGTCGTGTTACGCGACAGTGATGAAAAATCACCTCGGTAAGGGGTTATATGGTGCGAAGTACCGGAGTCCATCATCCAAAGAGATTTGAGTTCGTCTTTGGATAGTCGCTTAGATGATGATTCCACCTGGTAAGAGTAAACATCATCATATTGGTCATACAAATCTGCATCGTCTGTATAACCGTATTCCTTCATCCAATATTCATCTATTTCTTCGTTACGCTTCCGTTGAACCCATGGGGATGGAAGTCGTCTTGCTCTTCCTGGTGTTAACCCATATGACCATGTGGTCGCGATAAGGGAAGGAAGATCTGTCCTATTGGGACAGCGATAGCCACCTGTATAATATTGACATTCAAGGCAGACGTAGTGACCGTGTTTGTGTCTCCATGAAATGATATCCGCTTTGTGATTGGAGTCC
>MU123811.1:0-23375 GCA_014904935.1 Melanogaster broomeanus | reverse complement strand
GTACGTTAGCAACGAGTTAAGCTCAGTTAGACTTCGAGTAGAACAGTCACTAGTATTTACCTGTAGCAACGAGTAAGCTACAGATACATCAGTTATAGGTATGAACGGGTGAGTAAAGATCATACCTCAGTAGACTTCGAGTAGACAGTCACTGAGGTAGCTAAGTATGAGCAAGAAGAAATAACTACGTGATTAGTAACCGGTATAGCCACACTACGTTTGTAATCCAACACTCCCCTCAAACGGAGCGAAGTCCAAGCTCGAAAGCGAAGTGCTTAGCCTTAACGGACGGGAGTGCTTTAGTAAGGGTATCAGC
Organism: Melanogaster broomeanus; assembly: GCA_014904935.1. Classification (NCBI taxonomy): domain Eukaryota; kingdom Fungi; phylum Basidiomycota; class Agaricomycetes; order Boletales; family Melanogastraceae; genus Melanogaster; species Melanogaster broomeanus. Next base: position 23,059 of record MU123811.1, on the reverse strand, counting down.
AACCATATTATCAGTAGGGCAGTAAAGAATGTGAATAGAGCCGTCAGCGACGAGAAACGAATAAAATGGTAACGAATGTCAATGTGTTTCGTACGCGCGTGATAATTACCATCCTTGGTAAGCGCGATTGACGACTGGTTGTCGCTGTAAAGAACGGTCGGGTGCTCGAGGGGGCGGAATATCTCACCAATGAGACGACGGAGCCAGAGAGCTTCTTTCGCGGCGTGCGTAGAGGCGACGTACTCGGCTTCGGTGGTCGAGAGAGTGACGAGTTCTTGCTTTCGTGATCCCCACGAAATTGCTCCTCCATCTATGAGGAACGCGTACCCAAAATAGCGTGACGATGCTCTTGTGACGCACCGTCGGCATCAGGCGTAGCCGACGAGTCCTTTCGTCTCTGTGCCGTAGGTTAGCGCCAACTTCTTCGTACCCACTTAAATAGCGGTAAACACGTTTCAGCGCTTCCCAGTGTGGCAATCCGGGGTTTCTGTGAACTGTGCAAGGGTGGGATACGACGAACGCTATGTCCGGCCGTGTACCAACGGCGAGGTACATTAGCGATCCGAGTGCGGCACGGAATGGGACTTGCTTCATCTTCGCAATGTCAGCGGTGGACTTCGGGGACTGCGTCTTCGAGAGCTGGATACTGTGGGTCCATTGGGATGGAGACAGGTTTTGCGTCGGCGAAGTTGTACTTAGCGGAGGATAGCGTCGATGTAGGATTCTTGCGAAATAGAAATAGTCCGCGCCTCCCATCTCCTCTTTTGCTGCATAACATCAGTGGCGGGCAGGCCAAAGGTCCCGTCAGCGATGAGAAGAGAGTGGCCGGTCCCGACGCGAGAGGATTTGTGAGTGGGGAGCAAGATGGAATAAGAACCTGGCAAGAGGGTGAAAGACCGGCGAAGGATGACTTTCCGGTAAGACTGGAGGCTGACAGTATCTGGCCATACAAGCTCACCTAAGCGCAGCAAAGCATGGAAACCAGTAGATAGCAAGGCGGCAAAAAGCAACGCATCGTGCGAGGAGTCATGGGCGGTCTGTGTGCAGGCGCGGGCGATGTCCTCAACATTCAGGGGAAGCTTGCGAACGACCTCGCGGCGGCCCCGTTTCTTGCAGCCGGCGAGGGTCTTGGCGACTGTGGGATGTTTGCGAATGGACCGGACGTGAGGGAAGTCACCCTCAAGGCAACTGCAAATACCCGAGAGATACGTGTCAACGGAGTCAGGCTGGATGAAAGCGCAAGTGAAAACAATGTAAAAAGAAAAGCTGTCCACGGAGGGTTCGATCGGCAGACCATGTGTGCGGCAAAATGTGATGTAACTGTTCAGAGCAGAAGAGTAGGAAGCGCGAGAACCGGGCTCGAGGGCCATGCCCATGGCAACGGCCCGCTCCTGCAGCAGGCGCTCAAGGGGCCAAGGCTCCCTCAAAGGCTGCCTGCTGGTGGGGGTCAGTTCTAACATCGCGACGCCCCCAGCGCATCTCGAGGGGGACTAAATGGGAGGATGTTAAGGGAGGGAACAAACGACCGCGCGGTGTCATTCTGAAAGCGAGAGAGGGCATCGGCGACGCAGTTGAGCGAACCAGAAACATGGACCACGCGCAAGTCAATGGAATGAGTAAGTAAAACGTCCACGACTGAGATGAGGATGCTGTTGTAGGCTGGTCGGGCACGCAAAGAGTGGAACACGTCAACGGCAAAGGTGCTGTCTGTGAAAACCGCCAGACGCGCCGGAATGACGGGCAAGCGAACGGCAAGGTGAACGGCTGAGCAGACAGCCAGGAGTTCGAGGAAATTAATGTGAGAGGGACCAAGAAGGTCCGCAGTCTGAAACCCGAGCTCAAACCGGGGGAAGAAGACGCCAAGACCTTGCGTGCTGGCGGCATCAGTGAAAACAACGCACGCGTCGTCGACATAGGGGTCCCAGGACAGCGATTTCAGAATAAGAACGCCCGGCAGGGTCGCCACATGACGAGCAATCCAGCGTAGCTCGGAGATGATCGCCTGATTGACAGTAACGGGAGCAAACATTTTCTGCTTGCCTCGAACCTTGTCATACAATGCAGACAGGCCAGGCGCCAGTAAGGGGTAGACGTTGAAAGCCCAGTTGCACCAACCAGCCAAACGCAAGAATTCACGGAGAGGCCAGCGTTGCTCAGCTTTCTCGGTGAAGACCCGGATGTGCTGGATGAGCTCACGGCGCTTGTCCAGGGAGAGGGTGACTGTCATGGCATTAGGATCGACCACGAGACCAATGACCTCGAGAGGGGAGCCGAAAACTTGCTTCGGGCGCTCATGAGGTAGTCCGAGTTCGTCCCAGAGGAGAAGGAGCGCGACTTGTTTGGCAGGATACCAGGCGGAGTAAGGCTCGTAGTAGGCCAAGTTGGCGGCTAGTTCGAAACCGTAGGAGTCGTCCACATACAGTTTAAGCGCCTCAAGGTGTTTAACGAAGATCGCGATCCAGATAACGAGCGCCATGAAAGCCAGCCAGATCTTGCAAGACCCGGCGCCGCCAAAGTTATTGCAGCGATCAACGTGCCGGTCGCCGTTGGGCGCTGTGACGACCTGCTTGATTTGCCAGAGAGGGTGCATTGGCATCCGGCGGTACGCTGCTGAAACGTCAGATTTAAACATGACAAGGCGATCATGGGGGTGCAACTCCCTGAACTTCAGCAGAGAAGCCCCCAACGAGCGCATTCCATCCATCTTGGTACCAGAGATGAGATCGCGGTCGATCATGGAGTTAAGTGAGTGTTCCCCTGCACTGTGGTCCACGACAAGGCGAAGTTTGGTGGAGCGAGGCTTGGGGACAGCGTGTACCGGAACGCTGTACATGCCTGGCAGGAGGTCCTTGCCGAAGGACGGTGAGAAACGACCTTGCGTGACCTCCTCAGAGAATTGAGCGGTCATGAAATCAATATGCCCCGGCTCGTGGGACATGCGGTTTGGGACGTCACTGGTAGTCGGATAATCGGGCGGCACGTCCGCCCAAGGCCAAAACCCGTGACTCAGCGCGAAGCACACGGAATCCACGAAAGGGCGATTGGGATGACCCGTAAGCAACGTACGAAAACGTGCAACATTGATTGGGCAGACGATAGCAAATAGGTGCTTATGCAGCGAGATGGTAGCACGCGCTGCTGAATCATCACATACGTCCTTCGGAGGTTGAGGTACGGCAGGGTCAAAGAAAGTGGAACGGACAGAAGGGCTCAAAGAGTCGTAATCGTCAAGACTGTTACCCCAGAGGAGTCCTCTGCGGTGTTTGGGGTCAGCGAAGGCACGGGCAGAGGACTCAGGAGGTGGCAGAAAGGGTACAGTCCTTGGCACGGTGGTTGCGCCCACACCCCGCTCTAGCGCAGATGTGGTCGTATTTGCAAGAAGCTGCGGAGCGCTTGCAGGTCCCGGCGTTCCAATTGCGGCATGCTTCGCTGGTTCGTTTGGAGTCGCGGGATCGAGTCTTTGCGGATCCAGCGATGGAGGGAGAGGCAGCTGCATTGAACAAGATGCCAGATGGCAAGAAGTGGGCAGCGTGGAGGTCAGCAAAGGCAGCGAAGTTGGTGAATTCATATTGCCGGCAAGACCCAATCCGCTTTCGTATTGCTTTGTCAAACTGGATGACGCGGAAGTGGAATTCCGGATGGTGCTGTGAGAACATCTGGGAAATGTACTCGCCGTAATGCCTGAGCTCGGAGGTCCTGTATGGGAACACGAACCCGTAGGCGTCCTCGGCTCGTCCCCAGGCTGTGATCCAATCGGGTCCAGTTCGTACCGCTCGAGAAAGTTCGGCATGTGAGCAGGCGATTTCGAGTTCTCCGAGTTTCTCGACATGCTTGGTCGCTGGCTGGGACATGTATAAGTGAGTAAAGACGGAGTCGAGGTTAACGAATCGTCCGAGGATGATGTTTTTGAGCTCCGTGAGCGGGAACTCAGGTCTAACCTCCTGAGTTAGCGTAAGCTCGGAGTACCTTCTTCGCGTTCTTGGACCAGTTGGAGAGTAATTTGTTGGTTCTCCTGAGGGACTGCGTGAACGTGCCCGTTTTCCTGATTTTCGTGGCGCGTCGCAGATACGTAAGGTTAGGGGTACTTTTACCTCTTTTACGATGAGATGTTCGGGTAGAATTGGATGAGGATGAGGAGTCGCTGCTCCCTGAATCGGACTCGATATCTCCTGAGTCAGACGATCCCCCGGATGATCCGTCATCCTGAACAGTAGGGGCGGCATCCTTGTCTCGTACGGTGCTGACATCTCCTTGGTCACCTTTCGTGCTACCTCCAAGCTTGACCTTCATCAGGTTGAGATCCCGATCGAGTTGGTCGAGGTTCTGAGCCCGCTGCGCGCAACTCAGAATCGGTACGCTCGAGGACCTCGATGTATCCTCCAAGGACTGCTTCTTCTTCAGAGGATGTGAGAAACTCATTGATGACGGCTTGAGAGATTCTGGAAAGTGCGACGACTTTGCTGAACTGTCCGGTACGAAATTTCTCAATTGCGGCGAGACATTCGTCCTCACAGGCAGGTCTGTCGATAGTAGCTGGATCCTGCCCTGAGGAAGAAGCTCCAGCGGTGATGTTTGCTCGTGTTCCAGTTGGGGCTGACCCCAATCCGGCCATATTTGACCCGGGGACTCCGGGTCCGGTGAAGGACGACACTGTGCCTGGTTCATTGCTGTTAGACATAAGATAATGGGAGGGAACACTTCAATAGCACGTGAAGTGGCCCGAGAAAAGATAAACTAAGATGATGCTGTGGACAAGAAACTTGTGGGGTTGCGGGAGTGAGCTCGACGTATTAAGTACGATAGCTACCTCTTTCATGCGGATAGCAGGGCACATCCGCGTTGGGGTTGCCTAGTATACTTGAGCTTGCGGGCCGCGACACTTGGTCCCATTAAACTTGCTAAAATAAAATTATACCTCAACACAACTCGCGATCTGGTCGCCATCCGGTGATACGCGGAGTGAGTAAACCTCGCACGTGTGTCCTGCGAGATCTGCGAGTCGATCTCGCGTGGTCATGCTCCATACGATCACCGTTTTGTCATACGACCCACTCACAACCCTCGCCGAATCTGGGGAGAAATCCAATGAACAGACCCAACCCGAGTGCCCCTCCAACTCGACGACCTTTTCGTGGGTCGCTGCATTCCAAATCCTGACCAAATTATCCACCCCTCCAGTCGCTATCCATTGTCCATCACTTGAAGCAGCGACTGCAAACACCCAACTACTCTGCTGAATCACTGTCCCCACCTCACCACTGTCTTCTCCCCTCCATGCTTGGACACTGCCGTCGCGGGACCCAGTGATGACCCGGTTGCCATTGGGTAGAAATGCCACCGAGTGTACCACATCTGTATGACCATGGAGCACCAATGGTGGTACTGGGGGCAACGACGGGGCTGGGGACAATGGTGGGACTGGGGGCAACGGCAGCACTGGGAGCCCTCTAACGCGCCAGTATGCATTCCTCAACGTATCGTAGAGCCGATCCATGTCTATCTGCGATGTGATACAGGGAAAGACAAAAGGAGACGGTGAGGGTGTGTTTCAGGATCTTAATGTATGTTGTCTCTAGAACCCATTACCTGGTCCCTGGTTGGAGTAACTCATTATTCTGGCTGGCGTGCATTGTTCTCACAGCAAGTTAAGACCACGCGGTCTCCTCGTGGCTTCGGCGCTCCTCTCCATCACCTATATAAGCCGAGCTACGCCAATTTCGGCAAGGTTTGGTGTGTAGTACTAGATTCAACAGCACTGATGCACAATACCATGCCATTTTCACCCATGGTCATATATGTCAGACCACCATGGTGAAGCCACGACGGTATGCTTGCAAGACGGACACGTGCATCATAACCAACCAAACGCGTCGATGGCATTTTGCCATACTTGGCGATTTTCACGAGGGCGAGTGGGGGATCGCTGTGCACGTTGCAAGTGGCAGAAAATCTGTGCACGTCTCACGTTGTTCCATGGCGAATACCTCGTCGATCCTATTATATTTCATCCTCTCGGCTTAGAGCATCAAGTGCTCATTCGGAACTGTTGTCACTCCGTCGACGTGGGTTCCACTGCAGCCATATGTCCGACTGCGATACTCTGCTGACTCGTGCAAACGGAAACTCTTCCCCTGCATTCTCAGGCTATCACAGAGTTTATCAGTGTCGTATATGCACCTTACAACATGCTGTCAGCCTTGTCCTATCCCTGCATCAATGCACTCTCCGGCAGCTGAAGATGGATATAATCCCACTCCCTCATCCCGCACGCACCAAGTCCGGGAATCGTCGACAAATGCACTTTTATCGCAATTAAAACCACTTCCATCAACTACTGCACTGCAATGTGATGTGGGGCCTGGATGCCAAGTCGCCCGAATAACGGCCCGAGGGAGACGGGAGATCCCGAACAAAGCCCAGGAAGTTCAGGGACATCGACATCTATTGACGTTGGTGCACGAACGTAATGTACCCGGCGGTGACCGAGTTCAGGGTGCGTGTGTTGCTGAGAAAGTTTGTGGTCTTCGTTATGTCGGGATCTCACAAGATAACTCAACAGACCATCCTATCAATTATCGTCCAGGACTTCGTGTTTGCGCTGAGGGACGGACCAGAGTCAATGATGGAGATGGCAAGAGGGCTGTTACTAAGACCAACAAAGTATGGGACGGATATGCACGCGGCTGAGTGGTGCATGCAAGTGGGTCTATGACTCCGACATTGATGATTACTGGCTCCCTGGACTTACGCCCCTGTTAGGCTGTATCATACCTCGTCGACTATGTGTGTGTATGCGTGCAAACGGTGCGACAACTCCAACCATATACTCTTGAGACATACGATCGCGCTGGTATATTGGTGGCCGGTCACGTCTGGAACTTTCCACCCCCAAATCGGACCCTACAGAACTATGACACCCCTTTGAAGTTCCACAGTCGACGCCAACCCCGACGTGGAGCACAATTTCCCATTAGGCACATACTCACTAAGTGGTACTATCTTGAATCTGAAGAGCCCTCTGACAGTCCATAGACGCGCGAGCCGTCTTAAATTGACCGAACCACGTTCCGAAATTGCGGTCGGGGCTTCAAGTGGGATCCATGTTGGTGGGGCACAGTGGCATGTCAAATACTCCGTGCCTACGCCCAGTACCACTTCGTGGCCGAGACTCTGTGTTATATTCATAGAGTGGCTGTGTATTAACGCGGTACTCAGCTTCTCTTCGAGGCCCCCAGGTCTTCCCCCCAGACGATGAGTTAAGTTCTGCATCGAACCCATCGTGCGCCGGAACTTTTTGGGGGCTCAGGGTGGGACCACGGATATCGACAGAGTTCCCCGTGAGTAGCTGCTCCTCCTTGGTTAGGACACTCGCGACAACCAACGTCACGCGACTACCCGTGTAAAGTATCTTACACCTTCTTACCCATTCTGGTTCCACCCGACCATGAGCAGACACGCCCGAGATTTGCACGCGTCGACTATGTTCGTCGGACACTCTGAATGACAGGGCAAGTCCGTTCCCGGTGTGTCTCTCTCACGGTGTCGTCAATCATTGACTGGCAATGGAACATGTATCAGTCCGGCGTACTTGCAGCTCAATTGTACCGCATGGACGGCATTCCGCCTGGTTGGCAGCCACCTACCCCTCCGGGAAGTGATGAAACACTGAGCGAACGCGAAAAGGAAGAAGAGGAGGAAATACATAAGCTACGAACTCTCTCGTTTCCATTTCCAATATTCGACATGACGACGTGTGAAGAGGTCGTTTATCTCGAAGATCTGATGGAACTATGGTTTGGTACACTGTTCGTGCATCGATCCCCATGAATCCCTGTGGTTTAACTTGACAAGTATCACCTAGGATGGCATTGTTCCATACATATCAGCGCTAGAAGGATATTGTACCTGTGCAGTGAATTTGGCTTGGCCGAGTTTAGCTATGTCGAGAGTGACCATGCCCAGTTTGAGAAGGTTCGGGCAGCCGTCGAACAGAAGAAATTAGAACATGTCGAGGAAGGCAAAGAGACCGGGGTTTTGTTGCGACCGTACCATACCGAGACACATTGCGAGACCGCATTCCCCTGCTAAATTTGTCATTGGTATGTCCGTATTGTGTACGGTTTTCACAGGTGTAGGCTACACCTCCACCATGGCCTCCGCTGTTACGGACCTGTGGACGTCAGTGTTCACATGTTCTGCAGTACTCGATGTTATCTCCTCCGAGTCCCTGTAAATCTGTACTTGTTGCAACATGCTGTCTTAGATGTGTAATTCTTTTCTTTCTGATAGAGCAGCGGGCACTGGTACAATGCAACCTTGTCATCCACAAACATTTAGAGCGACATACATCGCAGTTACATACACAGTAGCTATGCAGGTTTGGGCGAGCGTGAATATCAAAGGGGTGGTGTTGACAAGGGCGCCGTCGAGGAACAAAGCACCGTCCAGTCGATCTCGTTTCGGTTCTTCTTGCGTAACCACTCGTTCGCCTTCTTGAAGTGCTGATTTCCGAGAAAACCTCGATAAGCTGAGAGAGGTGACGGGTGGGCGGATCTAGAAACGTCATTGTCTAAGTTCTCTAAGTTTGGACCAGAAGAGGGGGGGAAAAGCGCACTTCAAAATCAGGTGTTTCTCCTACGATCGAGCAAATGAGTCTGATGGACAGATTCGCTCGGTAGAATACAAGCTCACCTCATCGATCCCTAGCCTTGCACACGTCTTCTGCGCTGGCAGACCCCACGCAAAGACCACTACTCCCCGCTCGCCACCTCGTTCTAGGACGGCCTTGACGACAGCATCCGTGAAGGATTCCCATCCTTTCTTCGAGTGAGAGTTCGCGTTGTGTGCACGGACAGTGAGGCAGGCGTTGAGCCACAGGACGCCAGACTTGGCGAGCGGCGTGAGGTCCCTGTTGGCATGCGAGGGTAAGCGATGGTGCGGGGGACACCGAGGGGAAGGCGTGATCTACCCTGTCTCTGGCGCCTCGAAGGAGGGGATGTCATTGGAGAGCTGTTTGTAGATGTTCTTTAATGACCCCGGTAACTTCGTCGGTGGTAAGACGGAGAATGACAGTCCTATGGGATGGGTATTGCGAGTGAGCACCTAATGTACATGCGAGTTCTCCTTGAGTTTGTCAACTTACCATGTGCTTGACCGACATCATGGTATGGGTCCTGATGTGATCATGAGTGATGGAAATAGATCCATCGGCCGGCAGCTTACCTGTCCTAACACAATAGCCTCGACAGAGTCCAGGGGTGTCAATCTTGACCACGAATAGATATCTTCAACTGGAAGGTCTTGAGAAACGTCGTCAACCGTTGGCACGGATGCTAAACTTACCTGATGGGTATACGACATGGGATTTGTGCTCCGAAATCAGGAAATCTTTGAGCTGGGAAACTGTCAGCCTACTCGTACTCGTACGTGAGCAAGTAAGCTAAACTGCACCTTCCGAAAATATGGTTTCCCAAACTCTGCCTCCAGGGCAGTCCTCCACGAAGCTCCTAACGTGTCTCTTTCAAGGTTCTCGATTATATCGCTACTAGAATTCCCAGCGCCAGTGGTTGTGATAGTTACTGTAGACCTTGCCAGCGATTCAGCATCGCACGCAGGGAGCCTCAGATTCAGACAGTAATATTACGGTGCTCACTCTGTTTCCTTGATCTCGATTTTGCGCCTTTTTGTCCTCGCGTTGGCAACGGTGCTTACGGCGACGCGCTTCTGAGATATAACTGTCGTCTGTCGCGATGCCATTCTGGCTACTTGCATGTTGTGTGGGGTTGTAGATGGTGTGTGGCAGTTCCGGAATCAATCGCGTTCGTCACGAGACCCTTGGATACATATCAGTAGCGGCCCGAGGTAAATTTTGGTCAATCTGACTATGCACTTATTTGACAAGGTCTTGTTAATGCAACATGGTGGTGGATATGGTGGATATATTGTACTCATATGTTACTTTCTTCTGGACTTAGCCATCCTCTTGCCCAGAGACCGTCTTTCCTTCTCGAATCGACCTCTTTTAGCCTGGGGAATATCCTCATCTCCACCGTCCACGTTATCCAGTCTCCTTGTCCTAGCCCGAGACAACGCATCTGACTTCTTGCCCTTCTGTCTGAGTTCCTCGTATCCATCTCCAATAGCGCCCATCCTTGTCCTTCCCACGGAACGCAACACGTCCTGAAATTCATCTTCCAGGCCACGGGCACGGCGCCCGCCATGACTAGAGGCAGTTCCACCAAGCGCAAGGTCTTCTTCGTCCTGTTTCCGTCTCCGCATGTCCTTCTTTTTCATCACCAGCCGCGTGAAGTTATCTTCTTCGAACTCGGTCATGCGTTGAACCTCGCGTGCACGATCTGAGGTAAAGGCAGGCATGGAGCCAAGGCCAGAAGTAGACTCGACGTGGGGTCGCGAGGGATCCTGGTGAATAAGAGCAGAGAGGGCTTTGGGGATGGGTTGACGTTTGGATCGTTTGTCTCCAGCGGTTTCTGCGTAGGGCATAGGAGCCAACTTGGGGGGCCGGTAGATACCGTCGCGGTTTCCTTCGTCCTCGTTTTGGTCCTTGTCGGATTCGGCATCTGATCCTTGGTCGTTGTCGACTAGGGATTGGGGGTTGGGACGGAAGGCAAGGGGGTCTTGCAAACAATCATCTTAGTTGGTTCATCGAGATATGAGTTAGTGTACCAGACTTACCATCTGCGACGTTCTTGGAAGCGTCGTCTGCTATACGAACGAGCTTCTCGATCTGATACCTCATCCTGCTTTCCAGCACTTTTACTTTCTCGAGCACAACACGACCTTCGATCATGGAATCCACCCTATCGCCCAATCCTGCGCCGCGTGCTGAGCGATCGACAGCACTAAAAGGTAACGATGCTGGGGCCCTGTTTTGCAATGAATCGCCTGCTGCCCGGCGAGAAGAGAGGAGCACAAGCGATTGAAGGTAGAAAAGCATGAGGTGGTGTTTTAGGGATAATAGGGATATGCCATCACTGGTGTCCATCTGGTCTGTGGAGGATTGTCTGCGTGCACTTGGTGAACAGAAGCACAAGGAGCTACAGGACGTGTACATACCTTTCCCGGAGAGATTGTATGAGCTCTCTGGTCGTTGCCATACTGGCGGTCATCTCATCCAGCACGGAAGAGATGTTTTGTGGATCGGACATGTTGTAGATGGATGTTTCTAAGTTGTTAACGAATACAGAGCTCTGGTGATACTGTACTACAGCAGTACGCAGATACACTACCAAAAACTTGTGCGGGAGTATTTTTTTTTTCATTTACTATTTTCCCACGTCGCTCAGCGCTGTCACTGTCGATGCTGTGGCTAGCCTGTGGGCAAGTCAGCGTGCTAATCAAAGGTTTAAAGTAACACAAGAAACGATCGATATCAGTCAACGGTTTTCTAGGCCGCCACTCTACTGTGAGAGTGTAATGCATGGCATCAAGTAACTCAGAGCCCAGTGCGTTTCATCTTGGGACGATCGCCCATGCGGTCGTATGGCATGGATGAGAATTACTCACCACTGTGGTCTACCATCAATGATGGCGTGTTCACTGAAGGGGAGAAACAAAGATCCAAGTGACGTTGGATTGGTTACTTTGCCTTGTTGTTATGTATATATACCTCTTGACACGGACAACTCCGAGGATCAACTTGGCAATTCAATTGTTCAAACTCTTCCAAAGTTTCTCGCTCTTGTGCTAAGTTAGTTATCTGTCACCCCATGGCGATGCAGATCGGCGTACCTCCTCCAGATCGTGTGTACGGTGCCGCGGTATTTGAATGTCCTGGTTTCTTGCTGTGGGCTCAGCTCAACCAGCATGAACAAACCGCTACCAGCCCTGCCTAAATATGGTCATGATGATCTCGTCGACAGCATCCTCAACGCCCTTTCACTTGCAGGCAAGGAAGACAATGCGAACAACAACACACATCCTCCTGTAACCCGCCAGTCTATAACAGGAAATCAGTCAATGATATCCAGCGTCATCCCCCGTTGTACCCCCAGCAGTCCATGGCAGAGCAGCGCCCCCATCGCCGGATGAGCTCCTCGACACCCTCAACGCCCTTTCACTTGCAGGCAAGAATGACAACGCGAAGAATAGCACGCATCCTCCTGTAACCCAGCCAGTCTATAACAGGAAATCAATCCATGATATCCAGCGTCATCCCCCGTTGTGCCCCCAGCAGTCCGTGGCAGAGCAGCGCCCCCACCGCCGGATGAACTCGTCGACGCCCTCAACGCCCTCGACGCCCTTTCACTTGCAGGCAAGGAAGACAATGCGAAGACCAACACACGTCCTCCTGTAACCCAGTCAGTCTATGACAGCAGCTTTATCGGCGGTTTCAGCCTGGGCCTCATTGCGAAACCAGTCCACTGATATCCAGCGTCATCCACCCATTGTGTCGCCAGCGGTCGATGGCAGACCAGCCGCCTCGCCGCCGCCGCCTCCCAGGACGCCTCCGAAGCCACCTCCCATGCCCGTACCTCAAGTTGCCAAGCAATCCTTAACTATGCAGCACGCGCTGAACTCGATGCAGCCTCATACCCCAACTAAACCAGCACCGCTGGGCCAATTCTTAACGCCTCCTCCCCGGCCACCACAGTTAGGCTCTCTCTTATCCCCCACTGCGAATGCACAGCCCTCTAAATCCGCATACGCTCCTTCTCGCCCCGCACCCGGTGCTACCCTCGGAGAGGCAACGTTCCGTCTCAGACCCTGTTCTACCAGCCTCATCTCCGAAGAACGGGCGCAGCACAATGTAGTTCTATGACAAAGTCCGACAGACGGTGCAAGAATCGAGTCAAGCTTCCACCTACGCATCCCCATCTAGGTCCTACCCCGGCTGTGTACTGCCATGCACATAATAAGGCCGTGATTACCAAGACTGGTTTCTATGCTCGAAGACCCGGGCGTGCGGATAGATTCGTAGATTTCAATGGTATGCGACGTCGACCTTCGGAACTCGACGGAAGAACTGTTCAGCTAATTTATTCCCCAGGTTACATACCTAAATACCTGCAAGCAGATACCCAAACGCGACTGAGATTGCAGATGGAGAAATTACCCACCTCCGCTGATGAGCCTGGCTATATTTACGCGTTCGAGATACGAGGTAATTATCTCCACCGGCAGATGCGTATGGTTAATTTGGCTTGGCTACGTGATGATAGCATCTTCACAGATTCGAAACGGCCGAACATGATACAAATCAAAGTCGGCAGAGCCAGCATCCTCAACAAGAGGCTGCATCAGTGGAGCAAGGCATGCGGACCTCAAGAGCAAATACTTCGTGGCTGGTGGCCCCGCACTGTCGAAAGTGACGACGTCGATGCCAGTTTAGTCACGGGCAACATCGAACCTGGCAGATCTGGCCTTTTCAGTCACCACGTCGAACGACTCGTCCATCTAGAGCTGGCAGATTTATCTGTGCACGCACCGTATCTTGAACCAGGTTGGCCACATTTAGACAAGTCCGATGAATCGCCATCTGCAGCAAGCATTGCAAGTACGTCACGCCTCATGAAGGTTCCCGCCACGGCGTGTACTGGTTGTAAGCCTTTCTCATACAATGCGTGTTGTTCTAATATTGATCTTCATGCAGGTGGTAGGATCCACAAGGAGATCTTTACATTCCAACGTCCGGGAGAGGGGCAGTACAAGGAGATGGAATGGCAGTTGATCGTCAGACCCGTGATTAAGAAGTGGGGAAAGTTTATGGAGGAGTACTACGCTTGATGTACAATAGGTAGGAGGAGTATATATTATTTACAAGTACAGCTCCTGCATGTCAGGTTACAACTCATCACGGTAATGTGCACGGAGGGTCCTGAGTACTGCAGCCTGTTCAGTGGTTTCCACATGATTCACGTTCTTCCACTCGTCCTCAGGAGGGTTATCACCCCAGGTACTAAACAGCTGAAGAGCCGTCACGATAGTCCCAGTCCGCCCATGACCGTAGCCACAGTGAACGATCGTACCCGTATTCTCAGCTCCGCGATAAAAATCGACAGCGCTTGTGAGCTGTTCCCTTGTGGGTGCTGTGAAGTCGGGAACTGGAAGATGGCGGTAGGCAATGTCGTTGTCATCCAAGAGAGCCATTTCTTTGTCGGTGTATCGATGATGGTTGGCACTGATGATGCGTTTTATGTTGTGGTCGAGTAGAAATTTCACAGCAGTAGGCGTCAACTTTTGATCAGAGTAGTTGGGGGCCGACGCTCGATAGAGTCGTTTGCCTTGGGTGACGTGTTTGGTCACTTCCCCAAATCGGTGCCACTCGTTACTCATGCCTATGAGGTGCGTCAGTTCTCGTCACATACTCTAGACAGTCTGAAAGGTGACCCACCTGCGTAGCGGATAGACTGAGATGCCTAAGGCCAGAGTAGATAGACGTGCTGCAGTTTTATATGGGGAGTGGCAACCCCCTCTGGATTTCGAAGTCCGCCGGGTCAGCAGTAGGGTATAACATGGGTAGGGGTTATCGGGTACCCGCCTGCAGTGTTGTTGTCCAAGTTCGTAGTCTGACGCTTTGACTGGTCACCCAGGTCAAAAGGCAGTCAGCACGTGACCATCAACGCGTGTTTGTTTCAGCCGTAGTTAGCCAAATTTATCATCATCATCATTGTCAGATAACATAGCTAACAAAATGTCATTTAATAATATGCTACTAGTGACTGGTCTATCATATTAACTTCTGAGCACCTCCATACATTGGGTAAATATGGTCAATGAGTCTTCTATGTGAGGGTCAAGGTTTACCCTCACCTTTCGACTTACTTATATTTATCTTATTTGTACACTTCATCTTGATTCCTACTCAAGTTGTACTTAGCCGCTATCGCTCACTACGTACTTATGTAAGCATCCGCGCCATCATCCTGTTGCTCGAGGCTTTGTACTTCTCCTTCGTGGAATCAACTCCAATCATTGGCATCTCTCAGTTCTCTCTTCTCGTCAACTCACTCGAATCTGGTCTCGTCCGTTTCGTACTCCTGACCTTGCCCGTGACAGTTTGATTCCACCAACAATCAAGCTTTTTCTTCGTTGCCTTAGGCTCTTCGCAGTCGTCCTTATCGGGCAACAAAATTCTCGTAACTTCCTTATTTTTATTTATCCACTTACAGTGATCCACCGGTCCTTTGTACACCACCACTCCTTTGTACAATTCAATTTTTCTTGACCACATCTTCGTCAATTCCTCTAAAACTTAATACTGTCATGTTTAGAAACAATCAAGCTCCATAGTGCACGAAAAAAAATCCTATGTTTAATTGTTATATGTTTTGAAATTGCCCAAACAAGAACTTCACACTCAATGTTGGAAATTCTTCGCTCACTGAACATCATTATCCCAACACCAATCTGTTTATGTAAACTTTCAAACATTTGGCACCAGAAGTAGACTAGAGTTTTTGATGATTTTAACCAAGGTTTCGCTGTACTGTACATTGTAGATGATGTGTTATGATCCCCTCCATAGCGTACAGTAGGTATTTGGGAGTAGCTGTGTGACAGTTGTGACAGTATAACACGGCTTGACTGTACAAAGGACTAGGGGGTCACGAAAATTGGCCTGTTCAACTGTGTGTCGCATTCCTCATCAAATACACGGTTATTTTGCTTCACACTTGATTCATATGTAGTTCACATAGGATCCCTCCATTCGTACCAGGCAAATTTTTTTTTTTTTCGAGTTTTGTCTTTTATACAGCATTTGCATCATTTTGGTGTCCAAAGGAGGGGTGGATCACTGTACCTCACTTCGAATACCCCATCTGCTGACCCATGGATCCAGATCAGAACGCTTGGATTGATCCCGATCAGGCTAGTGCTGACCCCAACGCTGCCACGCAACCGGGTGGCTCAGTACCTGCCGTTGGTGTCGCTCCTCCCATGCCTACATGGGAGGACTACCAGCGAATTCTTAATACATTCACTGATTTCAGCAACTTCATACAGACCACCTATCAAAACCAGGCCTCAGTCGGACACGCCATTGACGCCCTCACGCAGCAAGTACGAAACATTGCAGTACGAGCACCTACCCAGGTGGCTGTGTCTGCACCTGCTGCCGCTTCGTCAGCCGGTTCCGTTCGCGTGAAAGAACCCCGTTCTTTCACAGGTAAGGCTGCTGATGTCGAGGCTTTCCTCGACGAAGTCGCGAATGCAATACATCTCCAACGTCGTTCGTTAACTACTGACTACGATAAATCCATTTATTTAGCTTCGTACCTCAGCGACGGCAGTCCGAAGTCTTGGTATCAGGCGATTCGGCTTACCGCTGATCACTTGCTCCATGACTACGACGCCCTCGTTGCTAATTTTCGTCTTCACTTTTCTGATTCAGATCTCGAGGCTTCCGCCTACCGGAAAATCAAGGTCCTACACCAAACCGGTTCTACGGCTACCTACGCTTCGCGTTTCCGTGAATTGCTCGTCTATCTAGACTGGACTGATAAGTCCAAAATTGCAGCATTCAAAGAAGGTCTTAAGGACCACGTCAAAGCGAATCTCGTAACGGTACGCCCCAAACCCACGAACTTTGACGATTTCGTCCAAATCTGCATTGAGATCGACAACTCCGTGCACGAGCACGAGTTGGACAAGAGGCACACCAAATCTGGTGATGCCTCGAAACCTACTAATCGTTCTCAACCCCGTCAGAATCCTGTCCCGACTCCCGCTCCCGCTGCAGTGCCTGCCCTACCACAGGGCGAGCCAATGCAAATTGACGCGACGAAGACCAAACGCGGTCCCGTCACTCCCGAGGAACGCGAACGGCGTCGCAAGAACAACCTCTGCGCTTACTGCGGAGGTAACCACGCCATCGCAGACTGTCCTAACATGTCCGCCACTGCCAAGAAGCGCTACCAGGACAACAAGAAGGCTTCTCCCTCTTCGGGAAAAGCCTGACCGGAGACTCCTCTGTCCCCGAGCCTCCGGTCGACGCAGGGACACGTCTATCCTCTATTTCCATAGCGCCGGAGCGCTCCTTCGCTCGCCTTACTGACGGCACTTATACCCTTAAATCACTCCCTTCCCCTCATTATATTTTTGCCAACTCTGGCTCATCTATCAACTCGCCTTCTCATTTCTTTATTTCCATCCGTCTTTCCTTTCCCAATAGAAAACCCATAACTACATATGCCCTCGTTGACAGCGGCGCAACCGCTTCATGTATTTCAGAGCGTTTCGCCGCTAGACACTCGTTACCACGTCGTCTTAAAGACACCCCTATACCTATACTAGCAGTAGATGATCGCCCGATCGCCTCTGGACTGATCACCCAGGACGTGATCACCAATATCGCTGTTGGTTCCCATTCTGAGACTCACCCTCTCGCTGTCGTCTCCGTCGGCTACCCCGTAATTCTGGGGCTAGACTGGCTTCGTCGACACAACCCCAACATCGATTGGGCAGAAATGTCACTCTCCCTCGACTGTTGCGGGCTCTCGCGCTCCCATCCGGTTACCGTAACGGCTAAAGGCTTCGGTCTTAAGCCCACTCTCCCTCATCCGGCTCCAAACTCCATATCTATGCTCGGTTTAGGCTTCAGTCTATCCGGCTCCTCTCATTTCGCCTCTTCGAAGGTTTCCCCCACTCCTCCTGTCGTGTCGTGCGCCGACGCGTCTCCTCAGACGTCTACCCCCTCCACTCCTCCTAAAACCTCATTCCTTTCGTCTTTCGTGCGTTGGACTGGCTTCGGTCGCTCCTCGCCAGGGCTTCACTCCTCTCCTTCACCTCCGGACATTAAATTTATAGGTCCAAAACGTTTTCAGAAGTACGCGAAGTCAAACAAAGACTCTGTCTGCGTCCTCCGCTTCCATCCCACTTCCTCTGCTGCCGTTGTTAACACGACGAGCACCAGCTCTACTCCCTCGTTCGACGACATTGATGACGTCGAACCACTGGAATCCCCTTCGGATGATAGTGCTACTGACTATCTTAAGTTTATTCCAGATAAATATGGCCCTTGGGCTGACTCCGTCTTCTCCCCCGCGGAGTTCGACAAGCTCCCCCCTCATCGACCATATGATGTCGATATCGAGCTCGAAGAAGGGAAATCCCCGCCGTTCGGCCCCCTTTATCGTCTCACCCCCGCTGAGCGTGACGCACTCGCTCAACATATCTCGGAAAACCTCAAGCGTGGACACATTCGACGTTCCACGTCGTCCGCGGCCGCTCCTGTTCTTTTCATCCACAAAAAGACTGGCGAACTCCGTCTTTGCGTGGACTTCCGAGGTTTGAATTCCATTACTAAAAAAAATCGTTATCCGCTCCCTCTCGTCAACGATCTCCTTGATCGCGTGCAAGGCTGCAAAGTCTTTTCTGTCATTGACCTCAAGTCAGCTTATAGTCACGTACGCATCAAGGAGGGAGATGAGTGGAAGACCGCCTTTCGGACTCCCTTCGGACTCTTCGAACATCTCGTCGTTCCTTACGGTTTAACTAACGCGCCAGCCGCATTTCAATCTTTTATTCAGGATACCCTTCGAGACTTCCTCGACATTTTTTGCGTCGTATATCTAGACGACATTCTTATTTTCTCCCGCTCTCAGGAAGAGCATACTGCTCACGTTTCTAAGGTTCTCGATCGCCTCCGTGACGCTCACCTTTGTGCCAACCCCGCAAAGTGTGAGTTTGACAAGTCCGAGGTCGAGTACCTGGGCTATATCATCAGCGCTGACGGCGTCAAGATGAATCCCAAAAAGCTAGACACTATTTCATCTTGGCCAACCCCCACTTCCGTTAAGGAGGTACAATCATTCCTTGGTTTCACTAACTTCTACCGCCGTTTCATCGCCGGCTACTCACGCATTACCCTTCCACTCACCGCCTTAACCCATAAAGGTGTTACTTTTAATTTTTCAGATTCGGCTCGACTCGCGTTTGACACGCTTAAACAAAAATTCCTTGACGCGCCTATACTTCGGCACTTCGACCCTCATCGCCCCTCTACCGTCGCTGCAGATGCATCTGACTTCGCCATATCGGCAGTTCACATGCAGCCTGACGATGATGGTGTCCTTCACCCCGTCGGTTTCTTTTCCCGCAAGCTCTCTCCCGTGGAAATCAACTACGAAATCCATGACAAGGAGCTTCTAGCTATCGTGCTGGCATTCCGTGACATGCGCGCATGGCTCCTGGGCTCGCCGTACCCAATCGCGGTCGTCACTGACCATAATAATCTTAAGTATTTTATGTCTTCTCAAGTTTTGAATCGTCGCCAAGCGCGATGGTCTATGTTTCTCTCTGATTTTAATTTTACTCTTGCTTGGGGTCCGGGTCACACCAATGTCGCAGACGCTCCATCTCGTCGCCGGACTTCGTCCCTCAGAAGGGGGAATGACACCTACGAGTGCCAACGCAAAGTCCTTTTAACCCCTAAACATACTAACACCGTCTTTCCTTCTCATCCCATTGACACTCCTTCGCAATTTATTTCTTCTCTTTCAGCTCATTCACAGGCCCTTACCACGCTGGCCATCGACAACTCAGCACTCTAGAGCGTTTCAAGTCCGCGTTTCGCGAGGACAATGAGTGGCGCGAAGCGTTGGTTCAAGGTAGCCCAGACTTTACCACAGAGTCGGGCTTGGTCTTCATAAAGGCGTCTCTTCGTTCCTAAGCCATTACGCACTGACATTCTCCATTCTCGCCATGATCAACCCTCTGCAGGTCATCCGGGTCGCAAACCGCACTCTGGGTCTCGTCTCGCGAGACTACTCCTGGCCTGGCATGAACACTTTTGTTCGTCGCTACGTCGAGGCCTGCGATACTTGTGCGCGTATCAAGACTCCCCCGTCACAACCTATGGACTCTTAAACCACTCGAAGTCCCCTCTCGTCCTTGGAGAGCCATCACAATGGACTTCGTCGTCAAACTCCCGACCTCGCACGGTTATGACTCAATATGGGTAGTTTGCGATCGTCTCACTCGCGCAGCTCACTTCGTACCCTGTCGCGAGGCAATGAGCGCACCTGAACTCGCATGGTTATTCCTTAATCACATTTTCCGTCTTCATGGACTTCCTGACTCGATCGTTTCCGATCGAGGCTCTCTTTTCGTTTCGCGTTTCTGGAAAGAACTCACCTCTCTCCTTCAAATTAGCCTAGATACGTCGACCGCTTATCACCCCCAGACAGATGGTCTCACCGAGCGTACCAACCAGACGCTCGAGACCTACCTGCATGCGTACTGCTCCGTACCAGCAGGATGACTGGGTCGACTACCTGCCTCTCGCAGAGTTCGCGTTCAACAACCTCCGAGAACGCTTCGTTGAAACAAACTCCATTCTTTGCTAATTATGCTTTTCACCCCACGTTTGAACCACAGATCTCCGAACGCTCAACCGTTCCCGCCGCCTCTGACTTAGCAAGCCGGCTCGAGCAAATTCATGCTGAATTACGTGCTGAACTCGAGTTCGCGCAAGCTGTACAGTCACGCTATTATGACCAGAAGCGCCTCCCCGCTCCTGAGTTGCAGAAGGACCAGCTAGTCTGGCTCCTGCGTCGCAACATCAAGACCACTCGCCCTTCGGACAAACTCGATCACCGACGACTCGGCCCTTATCGTGTCGTTCGTAAGATCGGCCCGTCTTCTTATCTCCTCAACCTTCCTTCTTATCTTTCTCGTCTTCATCCCGTTTTCAATATTTCACTTCTAGAACCTTACAAGGACCCTTCAGAATTTCATGCTCACTCTGACCCCGAACCCTTTGAGCTCTCAGATGACCCCTCACTTTCCATTCATTCTATTCGCGATTGTCGTAAAATTGGTCACCGTTTCGAATATTTCGTTCACTTTAAAAATTTACCTGACTCCGAAGACTCTTGGCTTCCCCTTTCAGACATTCCCACTACTTACAACGAACTTATCGAGCGTTTCCATAGACGACATCCCAGAGCACCTAAACCACATACTCTCGTACTCACCCAATCATTCTCCGTTTCTGATCCAGGTCCCGAGGATCGTATCGCTCCGGTGTCCGCTCCAAGCGATCTACCGTCCGAGACTCGTGTCGTGGCGTCCGAGTTGTCTCCGCCTTCGGGTAGGCACCGAGATGGAATGGTTTTGGATATGCCCGCTCCCGCTCCTGCTCCTTCGTCTGCAGTCCCCTCCGCTGCACCTCGCCCTGCTTCGCCGCCTCCCGAGCATCAAAACTTGCGTGCTGATTACATACCACCCTCACGCACTACTACCCGCTCGGGTCGCGTTTCACGCCCTGCCGCTCGCCTTAATTTATGACCTCTTGCATTCATCTCTCAGAAGGGGGATGATGTGAGGGTCAAGGTTTACCCTCACCTTTCGACTTACTTATATTTATCTTATTTGTACACTTCATCTTGATTCCTACTCAAGTTGTACTTAGCCGCTATCGCTCACTAACGTACTTATGTAAGCATCCGCGCCATCATCCTGTTGCTCGAGGCTTTGTACTTCTCCTTCGTGGAATCAACTCCAATCATTGGCATCTCTCAGTTCTCTCTTCTCGTCAACTCACTCGAATCTGGTCTCGATTCCTACTCAAGTTGTACTTAGCCGCTATCGCTCACTACGTACTTATGTAAGCATCCGCGCCATCATCCTGTTGCTCGAGGCTTTGTACTTCTCCTTCGTGGAATCAACTCCAATCATTGGCATCTCTCAGTTCTCTCTTCTCGTCAACTCACTCGAATCTGGTCTCGTCCGTTTCGTACTCCTGACCTTGCCCGTGACATTCTATATGGAGGACTCACATTATCAAGGACGACAAGAAGAAGTACAAGAACAATGGGACTTACAAGGAGTCCCGGTGCAGCTCTGTGCAGCTACTGCATCAGGCACGAGGCGAGGATGATTCTGGAGTGCTCAGTTGGACGCCGTAGCCACTGGGCATCGAACGGAAGATGCAGAGTCTGAAGTTATGCTAGAAAAGCGAGGTCAGCATATAGTTTGATAATATTTATGACATTAGAACCAGTACTTACCTTGTGTAACTCAGTCCAAGCTAACACAGAACCTCAGGCATCAAAGGTCATTGACTGGTGGGATCATTTGGCAAAGAAGTGCCTTCACGCACCGGATCATGTTAAAGAAGAAGCTTGGAATGAACTTCTGACTCGGCGGGTGCACAATGCCAATAAAGAAAACTCACGACTTTCCCTCACCCTTGTGTCCACTCCTACTAGTACACATCTTCTCGCAACACCATCACGACCTGCAGCATGCTGTCACGCAAAGGAAGTCTCACGTCAGCCCGCTCTCATTCCACCAGTGCATTGCCATTCACTGGCAGTCCGAGTCCACAAGTCATGGAGGGGCGAAACCATGACTGTACTACTACCAGCTCAAGTGCAGAGGGGCCGGACTTGGACATAGTACCTTTTTATGGCGAAATCTTCACGCAGACACAGCCATGGTCTCAAGCACGCCAAGCCGAGTTCGCAGCTGACCTATGTCGGCTGGTCATTGCATGTAACATGGCCTGGCTAGCTGTCGAAATACCTTACTGGCGAGCCATCTTTCAAAAGTGGCTGCCTGGAGCCTTGAATTGCCTGGTAGCAGGAACTTTCGGGTCCTTGATGAGCAGGTTGGTGATTTGCTTGAGGAGATGAAGCTTAAGGTACAAGATCGATATGGAACTGGTCAATGTGATGGATGGAAAAACGTGAGCAAGACATCTATAATAGGGACAATGATCAACGTCGAGTACACGGTCAGTCAAACCTGCCATATTACGTGTCTTTACACCCCTGATGAAATCACCAGCCTTACCTTCTAAATGCAGTCGACGTATCTGCCAAGCCAAAGACTGCTGTCGAATTGTTGAAGCTTGTTGAGGCAGAAATCAACTATGCAGTGGAAGTTCTCAAGATCATTGTCGTTGCATGGTGCACAGATGTGAGTGGAGAATCAGCCAAGATGAGACGCCTTCTTGTTCGTAAAATGCCACATTTGGTCGTCGTCGATTGTTGGGCACATCAAGTATTACTGATGAGCCTGGCTATATTTACGCGTTCGAGATACGAGGTAATTATCTCCACCGGCAGATGCGTATGGTTAATTTGGCTTGGCT